>PVLC010006055.1:21566-36527 GCA_004027655.1 Graphiurus murinus
TTTTTTTTTTTTTTTTTTTTTTTTTTTTTTTTTTTTTTTTTTTTTTTTTTTTGCGGTACCGGGGATTGAACTCAGGGGCATTCTACCTCCGAGCTATACCCCCAGCCCTATTTTTTATTCTTTATTTTGAAACCGAGTCTCACTAAGTTGCGGAGGGCCTCACTAGGTAGCTGAGGCTGGCCGCGAACCCGGATCCTCCAGTCTCAGCCTCCCGAATGCTGGGATTACAAGCATGCGAGCACTATTTTTTTTTTATGCTTTTTTATTTAAGTAACTAATTTTAAAGATTTCTTCCTACTTTTACCATTCTTCCTTAGTTAAATGAGTTGATTATTTTCCCAGTTGGATAGGAGACATGCAAGGCTTTAATCCATTTGCACTACAAATATTATCTAATAGAGTTGTCTACAATACTGTTTGGAAGATAAAAATTACTCTGCTTTGTTACCTGCATGTAATTTTTTATTATTATTATTTTTTAATTATGCCAGCCCTATTTTTTATTCTTTATTTTGAAACAGGGTCTCACTAAGTTGCAGAGGGCCTCACTCGGTAGCTGAGGCTGGCTGCAAACCCGGATCCTCCAGTCTCAGCCTCCCAAATGCTGGGATTACAAGCGTGTATCACAACGCCAGGCTCCTTTGTTCCATTTAAATAAGTGATGTTACTTGTCAAAATATGTCATATGCCCTCCTGTTCCATGATCTACAAAAACAAAATGTGGCATACTCGTAACATATGCATACACATGCATTTCTAAATCAACCATGGTTAGATAAGCTGTTGTATAAAAATGAACTGAGAGCCGGGCGTGGTGGCGCACGCTTGTAATCTCAGCATTTGGGAGGCTGAAACCGAAGGATCCGGGTTCGCGGCCAGCCTCAGCTACCTAGTGAGGCACTCCGCAACTTAGTGAGACCCGGTTTCAAAATAAAGAATAAAAAATAGGGCTGGGGGTATAGCTCGGAGGTAGAATGCCCCTGAGTTCAATCCCCAGTACCGAAAAAAAAAAAAAATGAATTGAGGAGTTGTGGCCACTCACAGGCACAGATCATCGATGAGGTAAACTAAAACGACTACCAATTGAAGTATGATTCACTTATGTCCATATATCAACCAATCACCAACAGTGAGTGTTGGCTCTCAGTTCAATGCAAGTTTTTCTTGTGGTAGGATGTGCATAACATGCATCTACCATCGTAACCATTTCCAAGTCTTCAGTGCAGTAGCATTTAGTGCACTGACATGGTTGTGCAGCCATCAACACTCTCCATCTCCAGAATTTTTTTCATTTTCCCAAACTGAAACTCTGTACCCATTAAACAATAGCTCCCCGTTCCCTTTCTCCCTCAACCTTGGCAACCGCCCTTCTACTTTCTTTTTCTATGAATTTGCATATTTTAGGTACCTCGTGTAAGTAGAATCACACGATATTTGTCTTTTTGTGACTGGCTTATTTCATTTAGCATGATGTCTTCAACTTGCATCCACTTCGTAGCATGTGTCAGAATTCCCTTCCTTTTAAAGACTCAAGAATATTCCATTGTGTGTACATATCACATTCATCCATCAGTGGACACTTGCGTATCTTCCACCTTTGGGCTATTGACGATACTGCTGCTGTGAATTTGGTTGTACAAATATTCAATGCAAATTATAAGAATTGGTGAGCCGTGTGTGTCCAGGAAAATAAAGTAGATGACCTCTATCTCACTAGAACCCGGAAGTCACTGATTTCATGGAATCAGAAAATGTTAGAGCAGGAAGCAATTATAAAATCATCTTCTCTATTTATTTATAGATGAGGAAACAGACATGAGGTAACCTAACTAAAGTGGTTTGTAAAATGCTCAATTCCTACATTTGAGGAGGAACAGTTGTTGGAAAGGAACCCCTCTCCCAGGCAAAATTATCTACCTAACTCGTCATGCCACATACCTCAAATTCCCCACACTGGAGATTTATTTACTTAGTTGAAGGCACTGGTGATTTTACCAGGAATCTCCTGGTAAAATAAAAATAGCTCCAAGGGAAAGCCGTTGTTGACCCACACCCCCTTATCCTGAAAGACTGGTTTTCCACAAAACAATAAGCTTAGAGTGGGGTGCTAGGGGATAGAGCCTGCACAGCAAACTGAGTCAGGAGGCCGGCAAAGAGACAGCATCCTCTTGCAAAGATCCAACCATCCAGATTTAGTCAATACCAGTGTCCAGATAATGAAGACTCAGAAAAATCAGGTTAGAGCCAGGCATGGTGGCACAAGCCTATAATCCCAGTACTTGGGAGGCTGAGACAGGAGTATCTCAGGTTTGAGGACAGACTCAGCAATGTAGCACGATTCTTGGCAACCTAGCTAGACCCTGTTTCAAAAATAAATAAATAAATAAATAAATAAATAAATAAATAAATAAATAAATAAATAAAAAGATCTGGGTGTATCTTGGAGGTAGAATGCCTCTGGGTTCAATCCCTGGTACCAAAATATAAATAATAAATAATAAAAGAAAGAAAGAAAAGCCAGGTTACAAAAGGCTCAAGACCAATTCAGGCAACATTACATTTTCTCTCTAGAGGACTCATTACTGTATATTGTACTTCATGAAAAAGTAATAGGACTTCCATAAGTGACTTGGGCCATAGCTCAGATCCAGATGTTAAGAAAATATTTTGCTACATTTTCTCAGCTATTTAAGGAAAGACCATTTAGTAGCAGTAGTAGTAGTAGTAGTAGTAGTAGTAGTAGTAGTAGCAGTAGAAGTAGTAACAGGAATGGAAAACATCCAAATGTATCACCAGCTGAGGAAGTCATTTTGATTCAACAAGTTTCCATCTCTCCAGCACCAAGTGTTGTCATGGTTGCTCTGAGGTTGTTTTGTTGGTAAAATGCAGTGTTCTGGGACCAAGAGAAGTCCATTTAACACAGCTCAATAGAATAAGCGTCAAACATTCTTTGGATCAGAAACTGCTTTCTATAAATACTGCAACTATATTAGCTCCACAATAAGAAGGTTGATTCATTAGTGAAGTGTTATTTCTGCCTCCAGTTCCAACATTGTGAAGTGGTTCTACCTATGATGTGGAAGAACAATGATGTTTGGAAAGGAAAATTATAGTAGCCCCAAATAGTATGCATCTAAAACATATTTGAGCCAGGAGTGGTGGTGCATGCTTGTAATCCCAGTACTTGGGAGGCTGAGACAGGAGGATCACAGGTTCGCAGCCAGCTTCAGCTACTTAGTGAGGCCTCTGCAATTTAGTGAGATCCTGTTTCAAAATAAAGAATAAAAAATAGGGCTGAGGGTGTAGCTTGGAAGTATAATGCCCCTGGGTTCAATGCCCAGTACCATAAAAAATAAAAATAAATAAATAAAGTATGCAGGAGGCTGTGCATAAGTTTTATGCAAATACTATATGCCACTTAATATAATAAATGAGCATCTAAGAATTTTGATATATGGGGGGGGGGCGGTCCTGGAACCAACACCCCAGAGATACTAAGGGACTACAATATTTCCAAGATTCTGCTATTTTGGTGTAAATAGTGTCTGATAAGTAAAGTTCATGGTAACAAAATAAGTTCACACCAAATTAACCTAAACAATAAATATAAATAGTAACATCCATCCATTTCCCTTTGCAGTGATGCTCAGTTTACTTTGCTGGCAAGTTAATTGAGTCAACATCTGTTTTATTCCCCCTTCTGTCCCAGTAGGCCAAGCTCACATTACCTATTAACATCCTTCCCAGAGGGCCTCTTATCCTCCATCTCCACAGCCCAAGAAAGCTCATAGGACCTTCGAAGCTAATCCTCACTGACAGAACCTGCAGTACAATCCTCTTTTAGGGGTCCTAGCACAGGGCCCAAGAGCTGGGTGGGGATTGTCATCGATATCACTAAAGGCTACCCCCCCCAGCCCTTGTAAGCTCTGTTTAATTTTTTCCTAATTCACACACACACACACACACACACACACACACACACACACACACACACACACACACGGGCCTGGTGGCACCTGCCTGTAATCCCAGTACTTGTGAGGCTGAGACAGGAGAGTCACAGGTTCAAAGCCAGCCTCAGTCACTTAGTGAGACCTACAGCAACTTAGTGAGACCCTGTTTCAAAAAATGAAAAAAAAAAAAAGGCTAAGGGGTGTAGCTCAAAGGTAGAATACCCTAGGTTCAATACCCAGTACCAAAAATAAAATTATGTTCACAAAACACATTATATTAACACATTCTTGTTATAAAAGATTGATGGAGTCAAGCAAGTTGGCACTCACCTGTAGTCTCAGCCACCAAGGAGGTTCACCCAAGAGTTAGAGGCTAGCCCAGGCAATATAGTGAGGCCTTGTCTCAAATAAAAAAGAAAGAAAGAAAAAGATGGAGGGAAGCACAGGAGCTCCCTTTCTTCCAGCCTCCTCTAGACATTTATATACCTGTCTTATGCAGGTGGTCCCCGGCTAAGACTACTTTTCAATATTACAATGCTGCAAAAGCATACCCATACCACCATTCTGTTTTTCACCTTCAGTACAGTATTCAGTAAATTATATGAGACTTCCAGCACTGTATTATACAACAATCTTTGATGATTTTGCCCAACTGAAAGCTAATACAAGTGTTCTGAGCACATTTAGGCTAGGCTAGGCTAGTCTAAGCCACTGATGTTTAGCAGGTTGGGTGTAACAAATGTTTTCTTTTCTTTTTTTTTTTTTTTTTTTTTTGTCCTGGGGATTGAACCCAGAAGCATTTTACCTCTGAGTTACACCCTCAACCCTTTTTATTTTTTATTTTGAAACAGAGTCTCGCCAAGTTGCTGAGACTGGCCTGGAACCTGCGATCTTCCAGTCTCAGCCTCCTAAGCATTGAGATTACAGATGTGCGCCACCACTCCTAGCTAGTAAATGCATTTGTGACTTGAGATATTTTCAAACTTACAATGAATTTCTGGGGACTTAAGCCCATCATAAGACAGAGCCCTATCTGTATACTGTTTTGCAACTAGTGCTTCTTGTTTAACAGTTGTGGTCAGATTCTTGGTTTTCTGTACATTCCCTGCAGGCTTTTTAGCAGACATGTGAGAGGGGTTTGGCCTTCCAAGCACCCCATCAGTGAATCTATCCCTTCAACCTGTTCTCTCCATCTAGTCCCTATAACTGCAGCAAATGCCACATAAAAGCAAAGGAAGTCTCTGTCTCTAGCCCATGCTGAGCCAGGAGGAATTGGCTCTGGCCAGAATAGAAACCTCACTCCAGCTATGCCACTCTTGGGTATCTTTCCAGAGGGGCTGAAATCAGAGAATTACAGTAATATATGCATACCCATGTTCATGTCAGCACAATTCACTACAGCCAAATTATGGAGCCAGCCTAGGTGTCCATCAACACATGAGTGGATTACAAAAATGTGGGATATACACACAATGGAATTCTACTCAGCAGTAAAGAAGAACTAAATGATGTCATTTGCAGGAAAATGGATGGACCCAGAGAACAGCATGTTGAGTGAGATTAGCCAGTCACAGAAAGTGAAGGGACACATGAGTTCTCTAATACACAGAAGCTAGGGAGTAATTGTGACTACAAGAGGGACTCCAGATAATGGAGGAGAAAAAAAAAAAAAAAAAAGCTGAGCCGGGCGTGGTGGCGCACGCTTGTAATCCCAGCATTCGGGAGGCTGAGACCGGAGGATCCGGGTTCGAGGCCAGCCTCAGCTACCTAGTGAGGCACTCCGCAACTTAGCGAGACCCGGTTTCAAAATAAAGAATAAAAAATAGGGCTGGAGGTGTAGCTCGGAGGTAGAGTGCCCCTGAGTTCAATCCCCAGTACCACAAAAAAAAAAAAAAAAAGTTCAGTGGAGCGAGGGAGGGAGTCTAAGGGAAGGGACAGGGGAGGGAGGACCAACAAAGGAATCACTTCCATTGACATTGTATACCTACATGAGAATACCAATGTCAGTCTCAATACTCTGTATGGGGAAAGTCTGGGGGGAGGAGAAGGGAGCCGAGGGAAAGCCCGCCAAGTGCTGTGTGCATGTATGTGACCATCGCTATGATTTACATTATGATGTGAGACTATAATGCACCAATAAAAGTATGTAAAAAAAAAAAAAAAGGAATAGAAACCTCGCTGGAGAACAGAGGCCACATAAAGGCAGTGAGTGAGAGAGGGTACCACATCCAGGGAGCCAGGAGGAGCAGGGAGGTAGAGCTGGAAACAGAATAAGGGCTTGGAACCAAAAGGACCAGCCAGGGTGCAGGGCAGTGCTGTGAGGGCTGGTCTGCAGACCACTGAGGCTGGAGGAGGGGACAGAAAAGCAGTGGAAGAGGGGAACAGCTGTGAGAGTCTACCAGACTTGCTCCAGGGGGCTCCAGAGTGGAGAGCAGGGAGGATTCCCATGATGGGAGAAGGTGGTACAATTACAGGAATGGGGAAGTCAGGCTCAGAGGCAGGTTTGGAGAAGTGGATGACATAGATACAACAGATGATGGTGGACTTCTTTCCTTCTGGTTCCTTTCCACCCCCTCACCTTATTTGCCCTAATGAGTCACGGAAGAAAGAGGCATAGAGGTGAGAAAGTAAGTTAATCATAGCCTGGTGCGGTGGCATACACCTGTAATTCCAGCACTTGGGAGGCTGAAGCAGGAGGATTACAGGTTGGAGGCCAGCCTCAGCAACTTAGCAAGACCCTGGTTCAAAGTAAAAAAAATAAAAATAAAAATAAAATGTGGCTGGGAAAGCTGGGCATGGTGGTGCACGCTTGTAATCCCAGCATTTGGGAGGCTGAGACTGGAGGATCCGGGTTCGCGGCCAGCCTCAGCTACCTAGGGAGGCACTCCACAACTTAGTGAGTCCCGGTTTCAAAATAAAGAATAAAAAATAGGGCTGGGGGTGTAGCTCGGAGGTAGAATGCCCCTGAGTTCAATCCCTAGTGCCACAAAAAAAAAGTGGCTGGGAATGTGGGGTGTAGCTCAGAGGCAGAGCACCCCTGGGTTCAATCCAAGAAAGAAAGAAAAGAAGAAAGAGTTACTTGCATTTCTCTAAGTAGGCTTGGTCCTTCAATCCGCCTTTCCTTGAGTTATCATCCTTGCTTACCTTTCCTTCTCCCCTACTCAGATAGACTCTCCAAGGGAAGCCCTCCGTGCTTGTCGCCCCTACAGCACTTGGTAAGAACTCAAAGGGACTTCGGCTTTGGAAAAACAGCCAGCTCCATCCTTCATACCTAAGTTAGGGATTCAGCTACACTTATGGTCATAATAGCTGAGACACTTAATCCCCATCTAAGCTTTCTGAGGTCAAGACTGTTGGAGAAGCTAAGTCAGAGCTGCTAGAAGTATCTAACAAAGATCAGAGTGGTGGCATCTAAGATATCCTGGCAGCAACTGAGCCATGGGAAGGAGGAAACAAGAGCAGAAAGATGAGAAAAGAGTGGGGGGGGGCACACACCTGTAATCCCAGTGCTGGGGAGACTGAGACAAGAGGATTGCATGTTCAAGGCCAGCCTCAGCAATTTATGGAGACCCTCAGCAACTTAGTGAGACCCTGTTTAAAAAATAGAAACATAAATAAAATAGCTGGGAGTGTAGTTTGGAGGTAGAATGACCCTGGGTTCAAGCTTCAGTATTCAGTACACCCCCACACACAAAAAAACAAAGATGGGAAATGGTTATGAACACCAGACAGAAGTAGAAAAATCCTGAGCCATCTTCATATGGAGATCCTTTTTAAAAGTATAAGATGGGCCAGACGTGGTGACGCATGCTTGTAATCCCAGCATTTGGGAGGCTGAGACTGGAGAATCCGGATTCATGGCCAGCCTCAGTTGCTTAGTAAGGCCCTCTGCAATTTAGTGAGACCCTGTTTCAAAATAAAGGATAAAAAAACAGGGCTGGGGCTGTAGTTCAGAGGTAGAATGCCCCAGGTTACATCCCCAGTACCGGAAAAATAAAAGTATAGGATGCCTCCAGAGAGAAAAGAAATGAGAAACAAAGTCTCCAAAGCTTAGTAGTATTAGAAACTGCATACATACGGCCAAGCATGGTGACACATACCTGTAATCCCAGTACTTGGGAGGTGGAGACAGGAGGATCACAGGTTTGAAGACAGCCTCAGCAAGTAGTGAGACTCTCATAAACCTAGTGAAACCCCGTTTCAAAATAAAAATTAAAAAAAAAAAAATAAGGCTGGGGGTGTAGCTCAGAGGTAGAATGCCCCTGGGCTCAATCTCCAGTACAACACACACACACACACACACACACACACACACACACACACACACACAAAAGAAACTGCATACAAACATTTGGAAACACCATGACTTCTTTATAATATTGGAGCAAATATATATGAAGGTCAACAGAGTAAATTGGGATTTTAAGTGCCCAATGCAGACAGGTCTCTGGAAGATCCCCATAGACAGCTGGGATTAGGGTCAACTCGGCAGAGACCAGCAGGGTGGATTGACTGACAAAGAGCAGAAAGAATGTCCATTTCGGCCAAGGTCTAAGACAGTAAGAGTTAGAGACAAGGATAAAATAAAGGCACTTGTCCAGGAAGTAGTAGGCTCTGCCAGGGACTTTGAGAATCCCCAGTGCTACAAAAAAAAAAAAAAAAAACTACAAACATCAGCCTAATACTTTAAATCATCTCTAGAGGACTTTATCACGCCGAGTGCAATGTAATGCTGTGTAAATAGTGGTCATAATGTATTGTTGAGGGAATGATGCTGAGAAGAAAAAGTCTGTACATGTCTAGCCCAGACCCAACCATCACAGGCCTACCAGGGCACCATCCACAGCCAGGACCCACAGGCAAGGAGGGCGACTGGTGTGTTGAAACAGGGATTTATCTGTATTGAGCTCTGTGTACTGTGATATACTATAATAATGAGCTCTGTGTGCTATAGTACAATAAATCAACCCTGTGTCACTGTTTTCTCGCCAGGCATTGTTCTGCCACACAGATTTTCCCCTTGCTTCCGTCCCAGCGAGATGCACAACCTGAATCCCAGCCTTCCGCAGCCACACCTGCGGCTTCGCTCGGAGGAACCGGAAGTGTGGCTGAGGATCCAGCTCGGGAAGGTGGGGCAAGAATCTGCGGGCAGCGGCGGGGTGAGGAGGAAGGACCCAGAGGTCGGAAGGGACAATGGCAGGACAGTGGAGTGAGAAGGCAGACAGACAGGGCTTAATTAAAGTTTCTTGTTCCCATATGCTTACTGACGTGTGTTAAAAAAAAAAAAAAAAGTCCTTCTATCTATCTCATATTATTTAATTACTTATACACCTGGGGGGAGGGGAGGGTTCTATCTCAGAAAAAAAAAAGTTCTTCTATCTCACATTATTTAATTAGTTCTATCACTTTAAATTTATCCTCACAGTTATAAAGAGGTAATGGTATGGTGACACATGCTTACTCTGGTAAGGGAGGCTGAGGCAAGAGGATGGCAAGTTTGAGGCCAGCCTGAACAATTTAGCAACACCCTGTCTCACTAAATTAAATAAAAAGGGCTGGAATGTAGCTCAGTGGTAGAGCACCTGCCTAGCCTGTGCGAGGCCCTGGGTTCTATCCCCAGCACTGAGAAAAAAGAGGTAATGGGTTAACACTTAAGAGTGGCATCTAAAAAAAAAAAAAAAAACCAGAAAGCTAAATAGCTAAATTTTAGCAACATTAATTTTTACACATTGGCACTTAAATCCAGGAATTTGATTTTTCAAGGTTTCACAATTACTTCACCCAAATTAGGTTGAGTGAAAACAGCCTTTGTTAAGAGTGGTTTTGCAGACAACAATTGTTAAGCAATTGTATTGTTCCATTTCGCACCATACAATTTCACTGAAAGGCAGATTGATAAAAATCAGCCAGGCCAGTTTCTGGATGTGACGCTCCCTCCCGGAGGCCAAGCCTGCAGGGCGATCTGTACCTGCTGGCCTGTCCTCCCAGGACTCGCAGACTACCTGGCTCTCCCGGTTCACATGCCTCTGTCCTGAACACACTCAGAAGTGACCTGACAGCCGGAGTGATGGCGCACGCTTGTAATCCCAGTACTTGGGAGGCTGAGACAGGAGGATCACAGGTTTGAAGCCAGTCTTGGCAATGTAGCAAGGCCCTCCACAACTTAGTGAGACCCCGTTTCCAAATAAGAGAATAAAATAGGGCTAGAGGTGTAGCTCAGAGGTAGAATGCCCCTAGGTTCAATCCCAAGTATCACAAAAAAAAGTGACCTGGCCAGGGTGCAGGGTGCAGGGTGCAGGCTGGGCCTTTGCTTTGCAAAGTGGGCTGCCTCCCTGCCTCCTGCTTCTGCCAGGAGGAGGAAGCCAAGGAAAGCTGCAGGTCCTCTGGAGGCCCAGGGAGAGGGACTCTTTCAGTGCAGCCTTCACATCCCCCTCGCTGTCCACTCAAAGGCCCGCAGACGCTGGCTGCAGGTGCGTGCTCAGCAAGCAGCTCTGCCAGGCTCTGGGAATACATGGATGAGTTGTCCTGGGCCTCTAGGATCATGGAGCAGTGGGGCAGTCTTCCAAGAAAATGGTTATATGCCAGCATAGGAGATGCTGGACTCAAAAGAAGCCCAGTGAGCTCATCAGAGCCTAAACCAAGCTGGGAGTGGAGCAGGCAGTCAGGGAGGACTGCTTGGAGGAGCTGACTCTAGTGTTTACATCCATTCAACTTATACTAATTGAGCAATTATCCTGTGCCTGGCCCCACTCTGATGCTGGATAAAGAAGCAGACCGATCGGACGTAGAAGTCTGGTGCTCGCTGGATAGTCACATTTCAGGGGGAAGAGACCCACTAGTGGGCAGAGAAATGTGACAGGAAGTGGCCAGGTGGCCAGGAAGACGTGAGGAGGTAATGTTTAAGTGAGACACTCATGAAATGGTTCAAGTCAAGGACAAGCTTGACATGCCACCGGAGGAGGAAGGAAGGGGACAGTGTGGCTAGAAGCGGGCCGCACCGCGGGAAGGGGTGGAGGTCAGAGACACGAGCAAGGCCAGATCAATCGTGGCCTTACAGATCAAGCTTACAAGTTTGCATTTCATCGTACACATCATGGGAAAGCCGTAAAGCCGGCCAAGCGCAGTGGCTTCATCCTGCAAGTCGTGGGTTGCCACTGGAGGCCTAGGAGCAGAACTGCAGGGATCTTAGCTCACTGAGCTCACTCCACGCCTCCTGGATTGAGGTAATGCATTCCCCAAATAACCGGGATCTGGTGTGAGGAATGCATTCTGTCTTTAAGGACTGGAGACCTACATTGTCTTTCAGAGTTACTAAAATGTATGAACAGTCTTCACATTCTTACACATGAAACAATGGTTTTCTCATTCTCCAAAACTCCATGGGTAAAGGAGAGGAGTTGGGTTAGTCCAATTTAAGGTATGTGGATAATAAAAAAAAAAAAAAAAATAGAGATTTGCATCAGAAATACCGATTTCTATCAGAAACATAGATTCCCAGTCAGGTATGGTGGTACATGTCTGTAATCCCAGAAGTTGGGAAGCTGAGGCAGGAGGATCACAGGTTCAAGACCAGCCTCGGTCACTTAGTGAGACCCTCAGCAATGTAGCGAGACCCTATTTCCAAACAAAAAATAAATAAATAAAAAGGCTGGGGGTGTAGCTTGAAGGTAGAACACCCCTGAGTTCAGTCCTCAGTGGGAGACCGAGAGAGAGGGAACACAGACTGAGGGAAACAACCAGGGAAGTCATCGGCAGATGGTAAGATGCTTGAAGTCCCAAAAGATGAAAGGAAGTGAGAGGTGTGCTCGCATCAAGCCCACTCCCTCCTTTCTGTATCTACACTCGTCTTCAGCTCTTCTCAGTCCAATCTAATCCTCCCAACTGCACGTTCTAACCCTTCCATCTCCACCCCAGATTCTACTTCTTATCTGTACTCCCTGGCCCCATATAACCACCAAGGTCTACTCCCCCTGGTCAGTATCAAGGTTCACTGCCAGAAGCAAAGGGATATTCACTAGGGCTGAGGGTATATGCATTGGCCACCAGCACCAGTTGGTCTCCAGACCTTCATGTGGCCCATAAAAGATAACAGCAGCCAGGCGGGTGGCACATGGCTTAATCCCAGTACTTGGGAGGCTGAGACAGGAGGATTGCACCAGCAACTTAGCTAGATCCTCAAAACTTGGTGAGACCCTCTTTCAAAATAAAATTTAAAAATATAGAAAGGGCTAGAGGTGTAGCTCAGAGGTAGAACATCCCTGCATTCAATCCCCAGTACCAGGAGGTGGGGAGAAATAACCAGGGATCACCACACATTTCAGAGAAAGCCAGCAGACCAATGGCAAACACTAAACTCAATGCACTGAAGAAATTAGACCCTGGGGAAATACATACTGCAGGAAAGAGAGGAGAGCTTTTAATTAAGCATAATTAGTGTCCCAAGAGATATGTGCAAGAATGCTAAATCCATGACTGACTGGCTGCTCAGAAAAAGAAGGCTTCGAAGTGATTGGAAATTGGAAACTCAGCTGGTGGGGCGAATCTCAGGCTGCTCATGAGGAAGGAGCTCGCTAAGTGGAAGACTGGGATGATTCGCCCAAAATAAAGTTCAAAAGATCAAGAGACTTAGGTTGTGAGCTAGAAATTAAGACACAAAGCCATGATCCGTGAGTCCAGCTGTCATACAGGAATTCCAGAACAGAGAGGATACAGGAGAGAAATTTAAAAACGGTACACAAATATTTCCCAGGGCTAAGGAATGATTCATGTTAAAAGGGACCAGTAAGTAATGTAATGTGCAAAAATTAATATAAAAGTCACTGTAAGCAGCTATTTCTTTCTTTCTTCTTTTCCTTTCATGTGTGGGGTGTGTGTGTGTGTGTGTGTGTGTGTGTGTGTGTGTGTGTGTGTGTGTATTTTTAAACAGAGTCTTGATAAGTTACACACTGGCCTTGAACCTGTGATCCTCCTGTCTCAGCCTCCCAAGTACTGGTATTAAGCTATTACTTTCTTTGTTGTTCCGAGGATTGAATCCAGGAATGTTGTACTTCCATGTCTCCAATCTATTCTATACTCCCAGCCTTATTCTATTATTTACTTGAAAATGGGGTCCCCCTAAGTTGCTGAGAGCCTCACTAAGTTGCTGAGGCTGGCTTCGAACCTGTGATCTGCCAGTCTCAGCTTCCCAAGTACTGGGATTACAGGTGTACACCACATCTCCCTGCTGCTATTGCTTTCATAATTAGAAAAAAAAATTAAATAATTTCTTAGCATCTTTTAAGAACACATGTTTGCTTCATGAAAAATAAACAAATTATGTTTTTGATCCTCCAGCTGTCCCTTCTCATGAAAACGTGGCCTTTCTGTTTCCATCAGATATCCTGTCATCCAGGGTGTCTGTCTCTGGGTTGCTTGTGCATGGTGAAGCTCCCCTTGTCCCCTCCCCACTAAAGGCAGCCCCACACGCACTCCAGAAAAGAGCTCAACACATGCAAGGTGAGTGGACAGCCCCCGCGCCCCCTCCCACACCTGCTACTTCCTGTCTGATGGCGCTGGGCCGCTAAGAGAAGGGCAGCAAGCTGGCTGTCTCCTGCACGAGGGTGCAGGGCCTCTGGGAGATGCAGACCCGCAGTGGCTGGAAGGAAGGCGTCCCTAACAGGAAGAACAAGAGGGGAGTGGCAGAAGTGGAACCACACACCTCTCAGAGGCCCCGAGCTGCACATGTGGTCACCCCAAGTGGAAGGAGCTCAAGGGGCCCCGCTCTGAGTGAGCGATCAGAGCAGGATCCCTCAGAGCAGGGCCGCAGGCCACATCCCCGTCTTACCCTTACCTCTCTATGTGAGCGCCTCTCCATCTAAAATGACACCTCACATGCCCCAAAGGGGACCTTGGGAGGGGGGCAATTTCACCCGGGAGCCTTGTGTTCCCAGAACAATCCAGGGGGAGGAGGAGCCCGAGCTGGCTGGAGTGAAGGCCGGGGTCAGCGTCACATGGCTGAGTGTCCTGTTCCCAGGGCTAAGCTGCAGAGCTGAAGGTCCCCCACGGAAGGGGGCGGAGCAAGAAGGGGCCAAGGTGCGGTCCGGTCCCCATGAAGCCTGGGGACACAGGAGAGCTGAGCCCGCACAGCAGCGCCTGTTCTCAGCCAGCGAGGGGCTCCAAGGCCTTTTGCCACGCTTGGCCACCACACCTTCAGCAGGCCTTCTGTGACCCGCTCTGAAGCCAGCAAGTTGAACCCTATAAAATCTCCAACGCTCCGCCCGCCATGTTTGTCCCTCAAACATAGCAGCTTCATGTGGTTCAATCTAGTACACTAAGAGAGAATTCAGACAACATTTCTGTTCTCTATCCAATTCTCTACAGTTCTTGCCATCTAAAAGATTAAAGACAGCCGGGCGTGGTGGTGCACGCTTGTAATCCCAGCATTCGGGAGGCTGAGACCGGAGGATCCGGGTTCGAGGTCAGCCTCAGCTACCTAGTGAGGCACTCCGCAACTTAGTGAGACTCAGTTTCAAAATAAAGAATAAAAAATAAGCCGGGCGTGGTGGCGCACGCTTGTAATCCCAGCATTCGGGAGGCTGAGACCGGAGGATCTGGGTTCGAGGTCAGCCTCAGCTACCTAGTGAGGCACTCCGCAACTTAGTGAGACTCGGTTTCAAAAGTAAAGAATAAAAAATAGGGCTGGGGGTATAGCTCAGAGGTAGAATGCCCCTGAGTTCAATCCCCAGTACCGCAAAAAAAAAAAAAAAAGAATAAAAAATAGGGCTGGGGGTATAGCTCGGAGGTAGAACGCCCCTGAGTTCAATCCCCAGTACCGCAAAAAAATAAAAAATAAAAAAATAAAAGATTAAAGACACATATATATATGAACCCCCCCAAAAATTACTGGTTTTATGAATTTACTTTACCAAATAATTCACCAGCAGTTTCTTGGAGAATTCCTCTAAAGTGCTTAAATAAAAATCCAGTTGTAGCAGACATGGTGGCACATGCTTGTAATCCCAGTACTTGG
>PVLC010006055.1:36627-72203 GCA_004027655.1 Graphiurus murinus
AAAAAAAAAAAAAAAAAAAAAAAAAAAAAAAAAAAAAAAAAAAAAAAAAAAAAAAAAAAAAAAAAAAAAACCAGAAAGAAAGAAAAAGAAAACCCAGCTTCAAAACTGATTTGTTCATTTGTTCAGGTACAATAAATATAAAAAGAAAGAGTGCTGTTTATCAGCTAAGAACCTGCCAGGCTCCACTCACTATGTTTTCACTGACTCATCATGACAGTCTCTAAAGGAACATGTGGTCTGAACCATTCCACAAAGTAGGAAAGTCAGCTGGGGGAAGTGGCACACACCTAGAATCCCAGTACTTGGGAGGCTGAGACAGGAGGATGGCAGGTTCAAGGCCAGCCTCAGCAATTTAGTGAGACCCTGTTTCAAAATAAAAAATTAAAAGGAATGGGAAGCCAGGCATGATGGTGCATGCCTGTAATCCCAGTACTTGGGAGGCTGAAACAGGAGGATTGCAGGTTCAAGGACAATCTCAGAAATATTGAGCTTCTCATCAACCTAGCAAGACTCTGTTTCAAAATAAAAATAAAATAGGGCTGGGAGTACAGCTCGGAGGTAGAATGCCCCTGGACGAGAGAGAGAGAGAGAGGCAGAGACAGAGAGAGAGAGCGCTATGACCCTGAATTCTAAGTGCTTTCCACCGATATTTCCTGAGCAGTTTCCCCCACTCCCCCTTGACTGTGCAGGCGCTTCCTTCTCAGCTGCCCGAATCTGTAAAAGGAAGAGCTGTGGCAGCAGTATGGGACAGGAAGTAAAAGGGAAAACACGATCAAGTGCAGAGCAGAAAAATCAAGAAATGAGATTAAGAGATAGGAGCTGAAAACATGCTTTGTAAACCATTGGCATTGATGCTTTCCGGTAGAGTGAGGCAAGTCGTATGCAAAGGTTCAGGGGGTATCTAGGACTATCTGCATTCATATCAAGTCACTTAGAACATTTCTTGGGCACCACGTGCGAGGCAGTGAGTCCTCCAGCCCAAGTTCAAGGAGTCGAATCACACACTCTCTTAAAATCCATTACTCACTTAGATAGATCTGACTTCTGGGATCCAGACCCAGAATTTACAAAAAATGAAGGAAAGCAAAAAAAAAAAAAAAAAAAAATCTAGGAGCACACAATGAAAGTGATTCAGCAGAATGTTCAAAATAAGAGCGCTTCCCTAATAGCGTCATTGTCTTTTTAAGAACATCGGCCCTTCCGTTATTGTCAGGCACAGAAAGGGATGTGCAGCTCAACGGAGACCTAACGGCAGCTCAAGGCTATCCTGGGTTGCAAAAGAGCCGACGCCAAGTGATAAAGGGGAAGGCGAGAGAAAGACATTTCAGCATTTTAAAAGCAGAAATAGAAGTAAGTTCTGGTCTCACCTTCCTCTCTCCATCTTCAAATTTCCTTGGCAAAATATAGTTGGAATTGGGGTTAAGTGAAGACATCCAAGTCTCCCTTCCTATCCAGTCAACGCCACAAAGGACCCATTTGCTGCCTCGGAGCTGGTTCTGCCTGAAGCTTTCTGTATAGGGAGAAGAGAATAAAGGGAAACTGAAGCCGGGCATTTAAGCTACCGGAGTCGTGCACAAGGTTGGATTTTATTGCTGCCGAATAAAGTAGTTACAGGGAATTTTCTAAGTGAAATTTTTCCTTTGGAAGAATTTAAAGGAAAAATAAAATCATCAATGCCTTGGGAAAATAATGAAACACAAGAAAGGACACCAGGAGGTTCACATCACAGAAGGGAGTTGGTGTGAACAACTCCCATAGTCGCGCAGGAAACCATTGAACACCTAGCAGAGTCACCCAGAGACTGATGGGGTCCTATATTGAATAAACTCCAAGATCATATCGGAGAATTGTGATGGAGTTTAGTTCTCAAATAAAATTATTCTTTTTTTAGCCAGGTGTGGGGGCACACACCTGTCATCCAAGTATTTGGGAGGCTGAGACAGGAGGATCACAGGTTTAACATCAGCCTGAACAAGTTAGTGATATCCTCAACAACTTAGCAGATCCTGTTTCAAAGCAAAAAATAAAAAAAGAACTGGGGATGTAGCTTGGAGGAAGAATGCCTCTGGGTTCAAGTCCAAGTACCAAAAAAAAAAATTATATATATAATCTTTCTCTTTTTTGAATCCTGGGCCTTCCACATGCTAGGCAAGTGATCTACAACTGAGCTATACTTAATTGGCTTTCAAATAGCAACATGAAAAAGAAAATTCAAAAAGTTTGGAAGTTACTGCCTTTCTTCTATAGTTCCTTCCGCAGATGCCACTACCCATCTAAAAAAATAATTCTCTTTTCCTTTCTCTTCTCATCCAAACAATTGAGGAAAACATGTCCTGTCCTTTTACTCTATGGCTCATGAGTCAAATATTCAATCTCTGCCTCAGTCTAAGTCTCACCCTCCTTTCTCAGCAATAGTCCCCAATCATTTGATCATAGTAGAGTCCCTCCAGCAAAACAGTCTTATAATAAAAAGTTGACAACAAAGAACATTCTGCAAAATGTCAAGCAATTAATGCACACACACACACACACACACACACACACACATCAGCTTAATCTTCAACTGTCAGAATTGCTTCTATCAAGCTTCTACTTCAGAAGAACAAAAAGCATATTGTATATATATTTTTAAAAAACGACATTGAGTGTTGCTGATTTAGGACATAAAAATGAGGAAATGTAGATCCTCAAGTGGCATGGGGGTAATAAAGAAACTTATAAACATATGCAGAAAGAGCAAAGTAAGCATTAATATTTATTGAGCACTTACCGTTTGCCAGGCTCTGCATGAGCTACCTGAGATAGCTCTCATATAATCCTATATAGTAGGTATCATTGTTGTTCCCATTTTACAGGTGTTGAACTGAGGCTTAAAGAATCTCACCTGTTACAAAACCAAACTCTGAGCATAGACATTCTTGCTGCAGAGCCCAGCAAGGAACTCCTAAGCAGGAATCAGAATATTGACTTGATCAATGCAATCCCTATTAAAATACCAATGTCATTCTTCATAGACCTAGAAAAATCAGTCATAAATTTCATTTGGAGAAACAAAAGGCCAAGAATAGCAAGAGCCGGGCATGGTGGCACATGCTTGTTATCCCAGCATTTGGGAGGGCTGAGCCCGGAGGATCCGGGTTCGCGGCCAGCCTCAGCTACCTAGTGAGGCACTCCACAACTTAGTGAGATCCTGTTTCAAAATAAAGAATAAAAAATAGGGCTGGGGGAATAGCTTGGAGGTAGAATGTCCCTTAGAGTTCCATCCCCAGTACCACACACACACACACACACACACACACACACACACACACACACACAAATAGCCAAAGAAATTCTCAGCAATAAGAACCATGCAGGAGGCATCACAATTCCTGACTTGAAATTATACTACAGAGCTATAGTAATAAAAACAGCATGATATTGGCACAAAAACAGACACATAGACCAATGGAAGAGAATAGAAGATACAGAAACAAATCCACACACAGCCAATTGATTTTCAACAAAGGTGCTAGGCACATGTATTGGAGAAAAGACAGCCTTTTCAACAAATGGTGTTGGGAAAACTGGTTGTCCAGTTGTAGAAAAATAGAACTAAGTCCTTACCTCTTACCCTGCACAGGAGGAGTCAATTCGAGATGGATCAAAGACCTGGAAGTTAAACCTGAGATGGTAAAGCTACTAGAGGAAGCATAGGTTTAATACTCCAACATATAGTCACAGGTGGAAACTTCCTCAACAAGACCCCCAAAGCTCAGGAAACTAAAACAAGAATTAATAAGTGGAATAGCATTAAACTAAGAAGTTTCTGCACATCAAAAGAAACCATCAAGAGTGTAAAGAGAGAGTCTACGGAATGAGAGATCTTTGCCAGATATTCCTCTGATAGAGGACTAATATCTAGAATATATAAAGAACTTAAAAGACTTTAAGTCTTTTATGGGCATACCCATGTTCATAGCAGTACAATTCACAATAGCCAATTTATGGAATCAACCTAGGTGTCCATCAGCTGATGAATGGATTACAAAATTATGGGAAATAGACACAATGGAATTCTACTCGGCAATAAAATAGAACAAAATTATGTCATGTGCAAGAAAATAGAAGAACCTGGAGAACATTATGTTAATTGAGATGAGGTAATCACAGAAAGAGAAGGGGCATATGTTTTTTCTAATATGTTAAGCTAGGGAGTAATGGGAATACCAGAGGGACTCCAGATAATGGAGGAGAAACCTCAGTGAAGCCAGGAAGGTGGTCTAAGGGAAGGGGAGGGGGAATACTGAGGTTCATTATTGGAAATATTATCATCGACTATGTGTACATATGTATACCAATGTCAATCTCAATGTGTTGGGAAGGAAGGAAATGAGGAGGCTGGGGGAGAGGGGCCACCAAGTGCTGTGTATATATATGTCACTGTGAACATGATTTACATTATGATGTGAGACTATAATGCACCAATAAAAGCACATTATGAAAAAAAAAGAAGATTGACTTGGCCAGGAGACCTACTTCTGTTATCTGCCACTAGCTTATGTTAAGACCTGGAGTAAAACTAAGGAAAACCTGAAAACATTTGATCAAACAATGTTCTATAGCTGTTTTCTAGCTCTTCTACTCTGATTGTCTAGAAATCTCAAGTTTGGCTTCCCTGACTCTTTTTTTTTTTTTTTTTTTTTTTTGTGGTACTGGAGATTGAACTCAGACTCAGAGGCATTCTACCTCCGAGCTATACACCCCGCACCCCCCCCCATCCTATTTTTTATTCTTTATTTTGAAACAGGGTCTCACTAAGTTGCAGAGGGCCTCTCTAAAGTAAAGGCTGACTGTGAACCCGGACCCTCCTGTCTCAGCCTCCCAAGTACTGGGATTACAAGCGTGCGCCACCACACCTGGCTTATCTTTATTTTTTGAAACAAGGTCTAAGTTGCCGAGAGTCTCACTACTTGCTGAGGCTGTCTGTCCTTGAACCTGCGATCCTCCTGTCTCAGCCTCCCAAGTACTGGGATTACAGGCATGCACCACCACACCTGGCTTTCTCTGACCCTTAGAGATTTACTGGGGAAGAAAATGAGGCAATTTTTGCAAAGCAACTTTAAAAAGCAGAAAGGGCTGCATCCGAGGTTCAACTCAATGTTGCCAATATGGCTAAAATAATGATTCAAGTGAGATTAGGACATCTAAGGTATATCAATTTCCTCTTTGCTCTCTGTCTTGGATCACCCTAACTAGGAGAGACCAGCTGCCATGTCATAGCATAGCAGCAAGTAGCCAAGACCTCAAGCCCACAGCCATATGGGTATGCTGAATCATCTTAGAAGAAGATCCTTCAGTCCAGTCAAGGGATGATGACAGCCATGGCTGACATCTTGACAGCAACCTCATGAGTGAAGCACTCAGCTAAGCTACACCAGAATTCCTGACCCACAAACACTAGAACAAAAAGAATGTGTCTTGTCTTAAACCCCCAAGCTCTAGGATGCTTTGTACTGCAGCCATAAATAACCGAGATAGATCTCTGCCCTGCTATTTGCAAAGATCTGGGGGATATGATGGTTTATGACATAATTCTGTCCCTGCCCTCATAGGCCTCACTCTATTAGCTACTAGAGACAAAAAACCAATTGATGCACTAATAGCCCAGTCAGAAAGGTCATATCTAAGTGATATCTAAGCTTTAGTCCTAAAAGATCAGCAGGAACTAACCAGGTGAAAGCGTAAAAAGAGAGGGAAAATAGTCTAACCAGATGGATTAGCTTCTCCTAAAAACTACAGAGGTAAGAAGTAGCATGTGAAATTGGAGAACTGAGACTGCAGAGAGAGAATATAGCAAAAGCTGGGACTGCAGTATTTGGGAGGTTGGTACTTGGGAAGCTGAGACAGGAAGATCAAAAGTTCAAGACTAGCCTCAGCAACCTAGCAAGACTCTCAGCAATTTAGGGAGACCCTATTTCAAATTAAAAAAAAAAAAAGCTGGGGGTGCAGCTCAGAGGTAGAATACCCCAGGGTTCAATCTCCAGTACCGCACACACAAAGGGAAAAAAAACAAACCTGGGACTGAGTCACACAGGGCCTTAGGAGCCATGTTAAGGCATTTAAACTTTATCCCAAGATCAGTGAGCAATCACTGGAAAATTTTAAGCAGGGGAGTCACACCATGAGCGTTGCATGGATTGTCAGAGATGGAGACAATCCATGGGATGGCAATCCATGGGATGGAGACAATCCAATGGGATGGAGAGAAATGAACAGATCGAAGCAATTGTAGAACAGAACCCAAGGGAATAGTTGTCATGAGAGAGAGTGGGAAGAATCTAGGATGAGGCTAAGGCCTTTGGCTTAGTCAAACGGAAGGCAAGTGGTACCCTTCCCAGACAGAGATAATAAGAGAGCTCGGGGTAAAGAAGATACATTAGATGTTGGACCTTTCAAACGCGAGGTTTCTGTGAGCCACACAGAGTAGTTGGGCTAATGATGAACGAAATCTCTCAAAACAAAAGCGCCCTGGGAAAAGAGGATAAGTAAACTCTTGGAGAACACCAACCCTGGAGAAGCATCGAAACATATACATTGCCCGGAGAATAGGAAGAAAATCAGGAAGCCAAGAGAATGGATTCACTCAAAAGAGGACTGTCAGCAGCAAATGATGCTGAGAAGCCAAATCATAAGGGCTGTGATGTGCCCCTTAAATATAGCAACAAGGACATTGCTCAAGATCTTGGCTGGCAAGTCAACTGCAGGGATGCTCATTCAGGGCCTACAAAGCCATCTTCATACTTTTAGACATATTAGAAAGAATTAGTTTTTTCTTTACGAATATATGAGAGAGTTACTCAGCTACTGGTATCACCCCCCAAAAAATCACTTCTTTTTTTATACTGGGAATTGAACCCAAGGGCATTCTACCTCCAAATTACATTCCCAGTTTTCTTTTCTTTTTCTTTTTCTTTTTTTTTTTTTAACCTTGAAACAGGGTCTCACTAAGTTACTGAGGCTGGCCTCAAATTTGTGATCCTCCTGTCATGGCCTCCCAAGTACTAGGAACCCAAATTACTTACTTTTTTTTTTTTTGAGGTACTGAGGATTGAACCTAGGGGCATTCTACCTCTAAGCTACATCCTCGGCCCTATGTTTTATTATTTATTTTGAAATAGGGTCTCACTAAGTTGGGGAGGGCCTCACTAAGTAGCTGAGGCTGGCCTCGAACTTGCAATTCTCCTGTCTCAGCCTCAAGTGCTGGGATTGCAAGCATGCGCCACCATGCCCGGCCCAAATTACTTTCTAAGCAAGTAACCCACATCAGATTAGCAGAATAACCCCAACATTTCTCCTAAGTGCATCAGAGAGCTCACCAATATATCCCAATATTAGAGTCATGTGGAATACATTGGAAGCCTACTGCTGAAGGCTATGGAGCCAAAAGAGGAATCAGCCACATGCTTCAAAACACAGCCAACTCCACCCAATGTCCTTCTAGAAAGCACAAAACAAAGTCTTCCTTTCCAGGGAAACAGGGAGGGGAAATTAGTTTCTAGGGCTTTCATAGGTACTGACATAACCCTATCCCAAAGGGCCCTAACAGGTGCTTCTGTCTCTAAACAGCACAGCTTAGCTGCCTGAGTTTGAAATGAGCTAACCACCCTACACTCGCTACTTTACCTCCCCATGCCTCTATTTTCCTCATCTGCAGAAATAGAATCAAAATAAAACTCACCTCCAAGGGCTGGGTAAAGATTTAGATTACTTAGCATAGTGCTTAACATATAGGAAGAACTCAGAAAATGTTTTTGTTCTAATAGATAATCATACTATGAAATGGATATTATACGGGTATTACTGGATCCCACCAGAAATCTTTCTCTTTGCACTGTAATTCATGTGAATCTTTCTCAGCCCTTCCCTTCACCACCTGCACCTCTACTGCACCACCCCTGCCTTGTCTGCAGCCCTGCTCATAGCTGGTGCGAAGGATCACTATTCCTACTGCACAGCCCATGTCTCAGATAGTAACTGGCATGTTCAATAATGCTCATGGGATAAGCTAATCAATTCCAAGTGTATCTACTAAAGGGTGCTTATTAGAGCAGAGAAATATTGCTATGGGGGTGGGAAAATTCATCTCTCAATAGCCAGGGAAATGGTGCTAAGACTAAAGAAAGAGGACCTGAGGTTTGCAGGATATTCTAGGTGAGAGGCATAGAGATCCACTCTGACATGAAGCTCAGCTAGATAAGGAGAAGGCAACAGAGCAGTCTGGCCACAGAAGGAAGAAAAGATAACAGCAGAGTGGGATTTTGTTGGTTTTAACTCCCCTCTTAGGCAGCAGAACCAAGAGAGCAGTTAAAAAGGCACGCATATCTCTTGGTAAAGCTGAGGACTGCAGTTTCTATCACATCATTAATCAGGAGGTTGACTTGGTGAGGGTTCTGGTGGCCAGTGATGATTTGGAAACACCAACCAACAAAGAAACCCCCAGCAAAACCTCATAATTTACATGACATTTCAAACCCAGCAGGAGACAAAACAGGCCCCCCAAAGAGGAAGTGATGTATTCATCCTAGACAAACAATGAAGTCAACACTTTGAAAGGAGGGGGAAATCAAATACAAAGGGACAGACTAGATTCCTCAAAAGAGAACAGTGACCTAAACGGCTCTAGCTAGCAGGGTTCCATCTAGTTGGTCCTGTGAAATGAGACTTAGGGGCTACCAGGTTCTGGGGTGAGCAAAGTAAAGTTAAAAGCTCCTCCCCTCTCTGCAACAAAGCTTTATGCAAATAGCATAACTGGAAGTCACAGAAGAGAAGACCAAAAGGAGGCGGGAGCGGATGTCATGGAGCAAACAATTCTAAAGAAGACCCCAAAGACCTTCAAGGACATTTATTCAGTATCCAGGTGTATGCCTGGAGTTGACAATAAAGATGTAATCTTCCGTGTAAGGATGCTTCCAAGTAATCCCAGTTATCTCGAAGAAGAAGCGTAAACATGAATTAGGTGTTCCCGGTGCCTCTAGGGGAATTCCAATCTCCTCCTTCATGTCACCAAGAAACTGAGGTACAAAGAAATGAAGGAAATTGCCGTAAGGATGGCAGTGTGAGTCAGCAGCCCCACCAGGAAGCCCGGGCTGGGCCTCCTCACTTCCTGGTTTCCTCTATAAATATTAGAATCCATTCTCAGAAGAGGGTCTGTGGTTGCAGTCCTCTGGCTTACAGAGGCAGCTTCCCATGGGAGAAGACGCTGGAAGTCGGGCCTTGCTGGTGAGGGGCAAGGTTCCCTGGCATCAGGCCACACAGGTCAACAGAAACAGATATTTCTTCCAAGATGAAGCTTTCCCCTCCTTCACCTGGAAACCACTTTGCCCTGCTGCCTCTCCCGTTCTCAGGCTGCAGGAATTCGCAGCACTCTGTGCGGCTGGCCAGCCGGCCGGAGCCGGAACTCCAGAATCCAATTGTGTCCCAGTGTGTGCCAGAAGCTCCCAACATGTGTGTCGTGCAGTGTGAAAACGCCGGCACGTGCTCCGGCAAAGAATTCTGTGCCACTTAAGCACCACGGGGATGCTTGTTAGGCCATCCATCCCTCTAAGGCAAAAAAAAAAAAAAAAAGAAAAGAAAAGAAAGGAAATAAAAGACTGCAGACTGCTTATTCGACATTTCCAAAGCCTCGTGGAAGTTTAACCAACTCCAAGGAAAGCATGCACACACTAAGCCCCCAACTGTTTGAGGACTTTCCACTTTTTAAGGCACCGGGGCTGGATTCTGGAGCAAAGGGCGCAGCAGTCACTCCAGAGTTTATGTCATGGGTGGTGTAACATTGCCTTCTGCCCACTGGGATCTTATCAGCCTGTGTTCCTGGTCTATTTTGAGACCCATCAGAGCCTGCTACCTGGGACATGGGTAATGTTAACAAATCAACGCACAGTTGACAAGAATTGAACCTGGTCCTTCTGAGGAATAACCTCAGGGCAAACTGTCCCCAGGGAGCTGAATTTATTATTCAAATTTTTGCTTTTTTTTTTTTTTTAATGAATTTTAGAGGTACAGTGTGAATCAACTAAGTATGTGGGGGTGAAAATACACAGAAACACATCTTTTTTCTTAGGTTTCTTTATTATTCGGGACAAGTGGACAGGCTACTAAACCAGGCATGGTGGTACACATCTATAACCCAGTACTTGGGAGGCTAAGACAGGAGGATCACAGGTTCAAAACTAGCCTGAGAGACTTAATGAGACCCTCAGCAATTTAGTGAGAACTTGTTTCAAAATAAAAAGGGTTGGGGAATAAGTTGGAGGTAGAATGACCCTGAGTTCAATTCCCAGGACAAAAAAAAAAAAAAAAAAAAAAAAGACAGATGACTAAAAAGTTGAGTTCTTTGCACAAAGCAGAGCTCAGAGCCAACATCCCAGGTAGGTAGGTGAGGCCCAGGATGTGCAGAGGTCCTTGTTCATGGTCCTGAGCTCGAGGGTGGGAGGTACTGGCTTCTCTTTGCTACTGGCAGGTAGCCAGCTCTCAGGGCTTAACCTCATCTTAACCTCGTGCTATCCTTCCAGCTATTTCCACAAAGCATACAGCCTCTCAGTCTGCGAAGTGTTAACTGCTTTGAGGGCTGTGCTCTGTTGTCCGGCTGTCCCCAGTGCCCCCAGGGCCAGTAGCAGTGCTGGCAGCTTGACACGTAGCACATGCTCAGTGCCTTCCTGCCTCACTGCTTGCTGGGCCCCAGAAACCGCAGTTTCTGACCCTGCTGGACTGAGACACGCCCCTTCCTCCCAGCTCCAGATACAAATGGCTTCCTCTTCTTTCTCCACTGAATGAGTGGTGAGGATTCCTGCCCTGCAGAAGAGGTCTGAGGAGATCTCAGCCGGTCCTACCACCACCACTTGGTTTTTGTCTTCCTATTAAGAGAGGAGGAGTTTGTTTCCAGCAGACAGTCCTATTGGATTTAAAGAAGGAGTAGTTAGTGAAGCTTTATCTTCATCCAGCTCAGAAGGAGAGGTTTGGGCTGCTGGTGCAGCTCAGTGGCACAGCACTTATTTGCCCAGAAAGTGCAAGGCCCTAGGTTGCATCCCCAGACCAGGGGGGAGAGAGAGAGAGAGAGAGAGAGAGAGAGAGAGAGAGAGAGAGAGAGAGAGAGAGAGAGAGAGGCCCTAGGTGTGCACGCCTGTAATCCCAGGACTTGAGAGTCTGAGACAGGAGAATCATAGGCTTGAGGCCAGCCTCCACAATTTAGAGAGACTCTCAGCAACCAAGTGACACTCCGTTTCAAAACAAAAAAGGCTGGAGGTGTAGCGTGGAGGTACAATGTCCCTGGGTTCAATCTCCAGTACAAGAGACAGACAGAGCTAGCACACACTGAGAAAAATGACCAGTTAAAGTCATCAGCAGATGGTAAGATGTTCAGGGTCCTGAAAAGACAAAAGGAAGGGAGAAGTCTGTTCCCATCAAAGCATGAAAGAGAGGCTGGGGGATGGGATTAAGCCAAGAAGCTGCTCCACGTTTTTAGCCACCATATGTGTCAAGTATGGTGAACTCTTCCAGCTTCCACATGGACATAAGAGCTCTTAACTGGCTTCTCCTTAGACAAATAATAATCGAACCATCTCCCTTTCGATAGGACAGTTAAGGGTCTCCTTTGCCTCCAAAATAGTTCCCCTCTCTTTTCAGGTAGTAAGACCTAAGTATTTCTAAGTCTTTTCAATGACTATTTCTAGAAGTGAAGACCAGAATAATTAGGTCAAGTCACATATAACGCGGGGCCATCTGTGCATCGAATGTGTGGATGATCTTGGTAGTGGTTAAGCCACTTACTAACCTACTGTTCGCTGGGAAGTGATGGCGAGAAGTGGCTAATGACAGTGGGCTAAGGGAACAGCTGTCATTATTCAGGTTCAGCTTACAGCAGTTCTTGTTTTTCCAAAGATAAGAATAACCAGGTGCTTAAGGCCTTAGACCTAAGAGCTGGTACTGAAGCCCCCTCTGTGCCCATTAATGCCTTGGAATCGCAGATCTGGGTTCAAATTCTAATTCTATCACCTACCTACTGGCTGCATTGCCTCTGGAAGTGTCAAATTCTTCATCTTTAAAATGAGAGAATATTTGCCTCGTGGGTTGGTTGTTGTGAAGATTAGCATAAAATACCAGGTGCAGAGTAAGGGCTTAGTAAGCGGCAAGTAATTCTTGGGGAACAAATAAAATGAAGAGGATTTGCTAATAAACAAGTCTCTTCTGGCTAATCCCACTTCCAATTATGATTCGGGAGCTCAGTGAATGATCCTTCACACTGGCACCTTGCTCAGCGATGAAGCCATCTGCTCACTTGCTTGACATAATAATCCAAGACTAGAGTTCCCTTCAAAATAGCTGCTAAAGGAAGGATTATAAAGAGCAAGCAGAAAATGTAGAGTGAAAATTTATTCTGCAGTGAGAACCTCCTGAGAAGCCGGGCGTGGTGGCGCACGCTTGTAATCCCAGCATTCGGGAGGCTGAGACCGGAGGATCTGGGCTCGCGGCCAGCCTCAGCTACCTAGTGAGGCACTCCACAACTTAGTGAGACTCGGTTTCAAAATAAAGAATAAAAAATAGGGCTGGGGGTATAGCTCAGAGGTAGAACACCCCTGAGTTCAATCCCCAGTACCGCAAAAAAACAAAAAACAAAAAAACCTAACTAAATAAATAAAAATAATTTAAAAAAAATAAAAAATAGGGCTGGGGGTGTAGCTCAGAGGTAGAATGCCCCTGAGTTCAATCCCCAGTTCCACAAAAGAAAAAAGAAAAAGAAAACCTTCTGAGACACTCTGAACAACATTTGTGTTTCTGACAAGATCCATCCAGTTTTAAGTTTCCATTACTATAAAAAGTTCTAGCGCAGGTCTATATCCTGGGTATTTCAGGTCTGATAGTGTGCTCAGATTGTGAAAACATCTTGGCTTTGGGCACTAAAGTCATTCTTTGGTATTTGAGGGGGATTACTTTCAGAAGTCCAGGTACCAAAATCCTCAGATGTCCAAGTCCCTTATATAAAATGGTGCAGTAAGGCCAGGCGTGGTGGCACACCCTTGTAATCCCAGCATTTGGGAGGCTGAGACCAGAGGATCCGGGTTCGCGGCCAGCCTCAGCTACCTAGTGAGGCACTCCACAAGTTAGTGAGACCCTGTTTCAAAATAAAGAATAAAAAATAGGATTGGGGGTATAGCTTAGAGGTAGAATGCCCCTGGGTTCAATCTCCAGTACTGCAAAAAATGGTGCAGTGTGTGCATAGAATCTAGATGCATCCTCCTGTATGTATGTTATCTCTAGATTACTTAAAATGCCGAATACAATGTATATGCTATGTAAGTAGTTATTATACTATATTATTTAGAAATAATGACAAGAAAAAGGTTTTACATGTTAGGTACAAGCACATATTTAAAAAAATATTTTCTAGCCGGGGGTGGTGGCACACACTTGTAATCCCAATACTTGGGAGGCTGAGACAGGAGGATCTCAGGTTCGAGGTCAGCCTCAGCTACTTTGTAAGGTCTTTTGCAACTTAGTGAGACCCTGTTTCCAAATAAAATATAAATAGGTCTGGAGGTGTAGCCTGGAGGTAGAAGACCCTTGGGTTCTATCCTCAGAACCACAAAAAAAAAAAAAAAAAAAAAATTCTATTTGCTGTTGAATCTGCAGATATGGAACCCATGGGTATGGAAGGCCAACTGGATATTAGGTAAGTATAAAGAAGTAGTAAAGAAGCCAGCCACACTTATAATCCCAGTACTTGGGAGGCTGGGACAGCCTCAGTAAGCAGCAAGACTCTCAGCAACCTAGAGAAACTCTGTTTCAAAGCAAAAAATAAAAAGGTCTAAGTGTGTAGCTTGGAGGTAGAATGGCCCCAGGTTCAATTCCCAGTACCATCACAAAAAAAAAAAAAAAAAAAAATGTGGCAAAGAAGGGATGCCTAGAGCTTCCAAAATGCTAAAACAACCTAATGAGTGCATAAAATTGTCTCTGGCACCATTTTATCTTTTTTGTCATTATTATAATTAGGATGTTGAATGTCTCCAAAGGTTCACATGTTAAAAGCTTGGTCCCCAGCCTGTGGAGCCACTGGGAAGAGGTGGAAACTTTAAGAGTTGGTACCCAGAGGGGCACAGTAACGCATATCTATAATCTCAGTACTTGGGAGGATGAGACAGGAGGCCTCACAGGTTCAAAGCCAACCTGTGCAACTTAGGGAGACTTTGTTTCAAATTAAAATATAAAAAGGGCTGGGGGTGTAACTCAAAGGTAGAATGCCCCTAGGTTCAATCCCAGTACCAACAGTACCAAACACACACACACATACACACATACACACACACACACACACACACACACACACACACACACACAGAGTTGTGACCTAGTAAAAGGAAAGGAAATTGGGGTATGCTTTTGGAGGGGCTATTGGAACCCTGGCCCCTTCTTCTCTTTGCTCTCTGGCTCTCATGAGGTGAGCAGCTTTGCTCCACCACACACTCCTTGCCATGATGATCTGCCTCACCACAGGCCCAAGGCAACAGGGTCACTCAACTATTGACTGAACCATCTAAAGCAATGAACTAAAATAAACCTTTTATTTCTTTAAGTTGATTGCCTCAGGTATTTTGTCACAGTGATGGAAAGCTAATTAACACAGTCATACACCTTATCATAAACAAACAAAAAAAAGTTGTGTTACATAAAATAAGGAGAGAGAGAGAGGAAGGAGGAAGGAAGGAAGGAAGGAAGGAAGGAAGGAAGGAAGGAAGGAAGGAAGGAAGGAAGGGCTGTAGGTCTGGGGATGTAGCTCAGTGTAGAGTGCTTGTCTAACATGTGTGAGACCCTGAGTTCAATCCCCAGCACAGGAAAAAAAAATGTACTTTTAAATGTTGCTCAGTTTAAAAGATACATAAGCACAACCTGAGAGTATAACTTTAGAAACACGGTTGAATACGTGTGTGGTTTATTAGTTAGTGACAAAGACACGCATTTGGATAGAGCGCCTTTATATGTTAGTGATATTATCATTCCATGTACAGAAGGTGTCAGTACTCATAAAGCATGGCAGACCCTTTGCAATAACCCGGTAACGCCGAGGGAGTATTCAGCCACCAACTGGAAACCACTGACCCAGAGCAGAAGCATGACGTGAAAGCAGCGCATCCTGAGCGTGCTTTCTGTAACGTAAGCGAGGTGAGATTAAAAAGGCTTCCCCTGAACATCTGAGCACATGTGGTTGCTCTCATCTTGCACTTAGTTTCTTTTCCGTGTGCTTGGAACTCCACCCATGCTGCCCTTTCCCAGCTCTCTTTAAATCAGGACTGCCGCTCAAATACTCCTTGCAAGATAGCGATCTTGCTTGTAACCTCCTTGGTGGTGTCTGTCCCTCGAACGAGCCGCATTCGCTGCGTTGTCTTTGTGATATTCTGATCGGTTCCAGATGCAGATATACCTTAATGAATAGAAAGCGCGGAGGGGGTGGGTCCAAAGTCACTCAAAATAGAACTAGAACTGGAGCTACACATGTGTTTTAGATATATTACCCATACAATTAAGAATACAGTGTTATAAACCAGCTCTATAAATCTTAGAATAAAAACAATAACATACCAATTCTTCTTAGCCACAAAGAGGCCCTTAATAATGCTATAGGTTCCATAATGATGTGGTTTTGGGATTGACTTAATATTTCCTAGGAAGAACATTAGCTCCTTGAAATGAAAATCAGCATATCCCTTTCTGCACATATGTAAAATAATGGTGTTTTGGGTTTTTTTTCCCCTCTTTCTCTCAAATAGACAAAAGAAAAAGTGCCTTTTTATTTTGGATTTTTTTTTTTTTTTTTTTTTTTAGTACTGGGAGTTGAGCCCAGGGACATTCTACCTCCAAGCTACACCCCAGCCCTACTTTATTCTTCATTTTGAAACAGGGTCTCACTAAGTTGCAGAGTATCTCACTAAATTGCTGAGGCTGGCTAGGAACCTGTGATCCTCCTGTCTCAGCCTCCCAAGTACTGGGATTACAAGTGTGCACCACCATGCCCGGCTATTTTGGAAATTTTTTTTTTTTTTTTTTTTTTTTTGCAGTACTGGGGATTGAACTCAGGGGCGTTCTACCTTCGAGCTATACCCCCAGCCCTATTTTTTATTCTTTATTTTGAAACCGAGTCTCACAAGTTGCGGAGTGCCTCACTAGGTAGTTGAGGCTGGCCGCGAACCCGGATCCTCCAGTCTCAGCCTCCCGAATGCTGGGATTACAAGCGTGCGCCACCACACCCGGCTTATTTTGGAAAATTTTAAAGATACACAAAAGTAGCCAGGCATGGTGGCACATGCCTTTAATCCCAGTACTTGGGAGGCTAAGACAGGAAGATCACAGGTTCAAGGACAGCCTCAGCAACTTAGCAAGACTTTCAGCAACCTAGTGAGACCCTATTTAAAAAATAATAATAATAAATAAAATAAAAAGTGCTGTGGGCATAGCTTGGACGTATAATGCCTCTGGGTTTGATCCCCAGTATCACCCCTACACACACACACACACACACACACACACACACACACACACACAAAATACACAAAAGTAGAGATAATAGTGTAATGAATCCTCAAATACCTACCACCTAGGGTCAGCATATGGCATCCAATTTCATTTATATTCATCTCCTACACCCACAAAATAAAAAACTGGATTATTTTAATATAATAAAGTATTTCAATGCAAATACTATATATGTTTAAGACATGAAATCTCATTTAAGAAATCTCATTTAATTAGTTTAGAATTCTTAAACTAATAACAATAATTCCCTAATATTCTCTATATTCATTATCATAATCAATATTCAGATTTCCCAAGATGCCCCCTTTTAAATATTTATTTATTTATTTATTTATTTATTTATTTATTGTGGTACTGGGGATTGAACTCAGGAGCATTCTACTTCCAAGCTACACCCCCATCCGCATTTTTTATTCTTTAATTTTTTGAAACTAGGTCTCACTAGGTTACAGAGAGCCTCACTAAGTAGCTGAGGCTAGCAGCAAACCTGGATCCTCTGGTCTCAGTCTCCCAAGTACTGGGATTACAAGCGTGCACCACCACACCCGGCTCCCCTTTTTAATAATGAAGCATATCTTCAACTCTTAAGGTTAGTGGCTGTTTTCAAGGAATTCACATAGCTGAAATCTCCTCTAAAAAAAAATTTTTTTTTTTTTTTTTGTGGTACTGGGGATTGAACCCAGGGGCATTCTACCTCCAGGTACACCCTCAGACCTATTTTTTGTTCTTCATTTTGAAACAGTGTCTCACTAAGTTGTGGAGGGCCTCACTAAGTAGCTGAAACTGGCTGCGAACCTGTGATCCTCCAGTCTCAGCCTTCCAAGTACTGGAATTACAAGCATGTGCCACCATACCTGACTCGAGAATATTTCTTTAAATAAATGTTTAGTCAAGCCGGGCATGGTGGCGCACGCTTGTAATCCCAGCATTCGGGAGGCTGAGACCGGAGGATCCAGGTTCGCGGCCAGCCTCAGCTACCTAGTGAGGCACTCTGCAACTTAGTGAGACTCGGTTTCAAAATAAAGAATAAAAAATAGGGCTGGGGGTATAGCTCGGAGGTAGAATGCCCCTGAGTTCAATCCCCAGTTCCACAAAAAAAAAAAAAAAAAAAAGTTTAATCATGGGGCATTTTATCACAAATTCAACAGTCATCCCAGGCCTTTGTTGAGATGAACCCCCCACTCTCCACAACAGTAGAAAGAGACTCTATTAGGCTTTCCCTACTACCTCTTATTGCAGGACAGCTTGTTGTAGAGCAAAGATCTAGGAATAAGGAAGCCTTGGGTCTAATTCCAATTCGACCATTACGTAACTGTACGGTATAACTTTTAACAAGTTCATTTTCTTCTGTACCTCAGTGGACACACCTGTAAAAGGAGTAGGTCTGTCCACATAACCTCTAAATTTCTTTTTGGCTCTTCAGACTCAACATGCTTGGTTTTACACTTGATTCATTTCAGGTATTCGTTGCCACTCCATATCTATGTATGCCAAATCAGCCAATTCAACTAACTCCCAAATACATGAAAAAAAAAAAAAACTGCATCTGTACTGAACATGAACAGACTTTTTCATTTCATTGTTGCATAAACAATACAGTATAACAACTATTTACATAGCTTTACATTGTATTAGGAATTATAAGGTATGTAGAGATGAGTGTGTGTGTGTGTGTGTGTGTGTGTGTGTGTGTGTGTGTGTGTGTGTGTGTGTTACTGGGGATGGGAGCCCGGGACATTCTATCTCTGAGCTGTGTCCCCAGACCTATTTTATTTTTATTTGGAAACAGGGTCTCACTAGATTGATGAGAGTATCACTACTTGCTGACGCTATCTTTGAACCTGTGATCCTCCTGTCTCAGTCTCCCAAGTACTGGGACTACAAGCATGCCCTATCATGCCCAGCCAGAGATGATTTAAAGTATACAGGGAGATATAACATATCTACATGGTATTATTTGTAAAGATGAGAGCATGTTTATTAAAAGACAGCAGGGTATTTGAAAATATAAGACCATTAGAATCCTAACTCTAGGACTGGGGATGTAGCTCAGTGGTAAAGTGCATCTGTCCAGCCCACATGAGGCCCTGGGTTCCAGCGCCAGCACCACACACACACACACACACACACACACACACACACACTCCTGACTCTGACTCTGAGCCTCAATGTCACACTGTATTACAATCATTTATTTTACATCTCATCTTCCCTATGAAGTTTTTTCTCATATTTGTCTTTTTATCATCAAAGCCTAGTGTCATGTCTGGAGTCTGGTCAAACTCAGTATGAGCTTGTTCCGTAAATGAATGGGTGAGCATGCAGTCTGAGCATGGGAATGCCCGTTCCACCTGCTTACAGATGACTGGTGGTGAACTGAGTTTTATATTTCATGATAAAAATGTGAGATGTTATTATTTGTACCTGAAACATTCCAAGTGAAATTTTATTCACTTATTAAACTGAGCCTTGCATTTTAAAACAAAACAAAACAAAAAAAACAGCCTTTTCACCTTGGATAAAGGATGAGTGATAGGTTGTTTTGTTGTTGTTGTTGTTTTCTTTTCTTTTTTTGGTCTTGGTGCTGGAGAGTGAAGCCGGGGCATTACACTTCTGAGCTACACCCTCAGCCTTTTTTGTGTGTGTGGTATTGGAATTGAACCCAGAGGCATTCTATCTCTGAGTTATACACCAGCCCTATTTTATTTTATTTTATTATTATTATTATTATTATTATTATTTTGGCGGTACTGGGGATTGAATTCAGGGGCATTCTACCTCCGAGCTACACCCCCAGCCCTATTTTTTTATTCTTTATTTGGAAACAGGGTCTCACTAAGTTGCGGAGTGCCTCACTAAGTAGCTGAGGCTGGCCTCGAACCTGGATCCTCTGGTCTCAGCCTCCCAAATATTGGCATTACAAGCATGCGCCACCACGCCCGGCTTCCTATTTTATTTTGCTTGTTTTTTAATTTTTGTGGTGCTAGGGTTTGTGGTACTGGGATTGAACCTAGGAGTATTCTACCTCTGAGCTACAGCCCCAACCCAATTTTTTATCTTTTATTTTGAAACAGGGTCTCACTAGGTGATGAGAGTCTTGCTACTTGCTGAGGTTGTCTTTGAACCTGCGATCCTCCTGTCTCAACCTCCCAAGTACTGAGATTACAGGTGTGTGCCACCATACCCGGCTGTTGTTTTTTTGCTTTTTCTTCCCCCCTATATACTCTCTCTCGCTTTGGAAAATTGTATGTGCCTCTCTCTTTCCTTTTTTTTTTTTTGTGTGTGTGTGTGTGTGTGTGTGTGTGTGTGTTTGTGTGTTGGAGGGGAGGGTGATATTGGGAATTGAACCCAGAGTTACTCTATCTCCAAGCTACATCCCCAACCTTATTTGACTTTTTGTTTTGAAACAGGGTCTCAGTAGGTAACTGAGTCTTGCTACCTTGCTGAGACTGGTCTTTAACCTGCCATCTTCTTACTTCAGCCTCCCAAGTACTGCAATTACAGGTGTGTGCCACTGTACCTGGCTTCTCTCTTTCTTTTTAAAGTATACTTTTGTGCATTATCATTTTAAAAAATTTTGTCCAATAATCTTTTGAGAGAGAGAGAGTGAGTGTGTATGTGTGATAGTGTTACTGGGAATTGAATCCAGAGGCTTTCTACCTCTGAGCTACATCCCCAGCCCTACTGCATTTTTATTTTGAAACTGGATCTGAAGCTGAGCATGGTGGCACATGCTTGTAATCCCAGTACTTGGGAGGCTGAGGCAGGAGGACCGCAGGTTTGCAGCCAGCCTCAGCTACTTAGTGAGACCCTCTGCAACTTAGTGAGATCCTGTTTCAAAATCAAAAATAAAAAATGGGGTTGGGGGTGGAGCTTGGAGGTAGAATGCCCCTGAGTTCAATCCCCAGTACCACAAAAAAAAAAAAAAGAGAGAGAGAGAGAGAAACTGGGTCTCAGTAAGTTGTGGAGGACCTTGCTAAATACCTGAGGCTGGCAACAAGCCTGTGATCCACCTGTCCCAGCCTCCCAAGGACTAGGGCTACAAGCATGTGCCACCACACCTGCCTTAAGGGAATTTTTGCAAGTATGGATGATCCATGACTTACAATTATTTGACATGATTATTATTATTATTGCCTTATAATGGACAAAAGTTCAGTAGAAACGCACTTTGAATCTGGATCTTTTCCCAGGTTTGCAATATGTATGACCCTCCCTCGCGATGCCAGGCAACAGCAGCAGCAAGCGAGGCTCCCTCCCAGGCGGCCTGGCGATGACAAGAGGAGACGGCCCATGCTCCACACCGGGTTGTGCTGCCAGCATTTTTTTGGAAATTGTGTTTGGTTTCACAGCCATCATGTCTACAAAATGTCCATCAGTGAGTATTCATGAGACACTCAACACTTTATTATAAAATAGTCTTTTGTGCTAGATGATTTTTCCTAACTCTAGGCTAAGTGTTCTGAGCATGCTTAAGATAGGCTAGGCTAAGCTATGATGTTTGGTAGGTTAGGTAATTACAAGAACTTTTGAAGCCAGGTGTGGTCCGCACACCTATGATCCCAGTACTTGGGAAGCTAAGATAGGAGGATCACAGGTTCAAGGTCAGCTTCAGCAACTCAGCAATATCCCCCACAACTTAGTGAAACTGTTTCAAAATAAAAAATAGAGCCAGATATGGTGGCGCACACCTGTAATCTCAGTACTTGGGAGGTTGAGAAAGGAAGATTGAGGCTGAGGACAGCCTCAGCAAGTAGTGAAACTCTCATCATCTCATGAGACCCTATTTCCAAATAAGAAATAAAACCAGGTTGGGGGTGTAGGTTGAAGGTAGAAAGCCTTTGGGTTCAATCTCCAGTACCACACACAATAATAATAATAATAATAATAATAATAATAATAATAATAGAATAAGTATCATTATTATTAATTAATAGAAAGGACTGGGGACATAACTTGAAGGTAGAATGGCTCTGGGACCAAAAGAAAGAGAGAGAGAGAGAGAAAGAAAGAAAGAGACCAAAAGCACTTTTGGGAGTGTACTAGTGGTAGAGAACTTGTCTGGCATATGCTAGGCCGAGTTCCACCCCCGTACCCTGTACCCCACCCCCCCCCACACACAATGCAATTTTGACTGACTCTATCTTCAACTTTACAATGGGTTTATTAGAAACTAAACCCATATGAGTTTAGGAGCTTCTGTAATTCGTAGCTTAGTGCCAATCTGATTTTTAAAAAAAAGAATTTAAGCCGGGCATGGTGGTGCACGTTTGTAATCCCAGCATTTGGGAGTCTGAGACTGAGGATCCAGGTTCACAGCCAGGCTCAGCTGCTTAGTAAGGCCCTCCAAAACTTAGTGAGACCCTGTTTCAAAATAAAGGATAAAAAAAAATAGGGCTGGGGCTGTAGCTTGGAGGTAGAATGCCTCCAGATTCCATCCCCAGTACTGCAAAAAAAAAAAAAAAAAAAGAAGAAGAAGAAGAATTTATATTAACTTCTGCACATCAAAAAAAAATTGCTGGAAGTAGTGTAACATTGATTATAGCAGATGCAGGAATTTTCTGACTTGCTAAATGTTCACTGGAACCAGTTCCCTAAAACTGATCCTGATTCAGTTTCTATTACAGCTGAATGTGAACAGCTCTGCCTTTGACTATTTCCTCAAGAGGTTCCTTTCTTCTGGTAATGATGTCAAATTTATTGTTTAATAATTACTAATTACACCATTTTGAAACATGAACATTTCCCTTTACTGTGTTCAAATCTTGCACAACCCCTTAAGCACCTGTTTCTGAAAGGAATACTAACCCTAAGCAGTAATCACACACACACACACACACACACACACACACACACAATTTTTACACTTAGAAAAGTGCACATTGTAAAGTTTACTTAATGATTCACAGGCTCCTTAGCACATTGGAGACGGAAAGGCCTTGCTACAAAGCTGTTGTACTTATTGTACAATAAATAAACTTGATTTAACTTGTTTAACTCAGCATTTCTCAAACTTCCTTATTTTATGGACCACTAAGCAAGAAAACCATTGCCAATGAAACTATGACTCAGTGCTAAGGTGTCATCAAACAGAAGACATCAGAGGTGTTCCAATTCAAAGTGAGGTGCATGTGGGAACGGGTGAAATGTAGTACGAGGATCTTGGGTGCCCCCTTTTCAAATATAAGCTATGGACATGGTGAGGATCCAGTTCTTTGGAGCAACAGTAAAACTATGCTCTGACCTAGAGCTTTCTCAACTATTTCAGGGGAAAGGACGAGGAGGTTATTTTTCCCTAGTAAGAAAACTAAGAACTAAACATCTCTGAATTTAAAAAGAAAGAGGAAAGCTGGTCCTTTGTTCATAGGTGAAATAAATGGACCTTGTCCGGTTAAAAAGTCATTTCCAGGTACACGTCAGAATATAACTGTCCACCTGTCTTCAATGAGCATGCAAATCTCTTTAAATTAAGATGGCATGTAATTAAATCATTCAGCAGGTTGACAGGCTTCTCCATGCAGGGTGTTTACTTTCACTTGACATGACCCCTTTGCTTCTGAAGATCCCCACACCCTGAAGTGACTCAACTTCATAACACCACCATTAAAATCTCCAGCTTTACAGGCAATAGGCTTGGGCGTAAAGGCATCAGGAACTCTAGTGAGTCAGATGCAGTGTGCGAGCTGGGGAGGAGGGCTGGAGGCTCAGTTTGCTTCCAGGGCTTGGGTGCGGTTGGCGGCTTGGCTCTCCGAGCTCCTTTGCATTAGTGCATGGGACGCCCAAGCCTCCTGATTACAGCCTGTTTTCACCTTGCTGATGACGCCTCCCGGCAGGGGGGCAGCCGCCCCTGAGGGCCTGACTTCAGGGACTTTGGGTACCATCCCAGGCTGGCCCAACGATCCCATCTTCTTCTGTATTCCGGGTTTAGCTCTCACTGACGCTTGACTCCATCTTCCCTGACGCGCCCCTGGGGTTTTTTTCAGGTTCCCCGGGCTGGGGGGGCCAGCTGGGGCCTTGTGCCGTCCTTGGAGCCCCGGAACTAACATCGGAGGGCCCCAGGGTCACCTTCACTTTCGCCTCTGCCCCACACCTCGCAGCCGACTTCTTCCCAGCGGGGGCCTGCTCTCGAGGAGGGGGCGCTGAGGACGGGAGAGCTGCGGACAGAACCACTTGTGGGATTCGGGCCGCGCTTCCCCCTGGGCGCTGCATCCGCCGCGGAGATGCTGGCAGCCCGGGGACGGCCCCGCGCGGCCCTCTCCTTATTTATCCACCCAGCAGAGTTTCCATGGTTCCGCCGCCATCCTCCCGCCCCCTTCCTCTCGCGGAGCCCAGCAGCAATGGCCCGGCCCGCCGGTGGGGGGCCGCGGGGGGCGTGAGCGGCGCAGGGCCCGAGCGTCCTTTCCAAGACCTTGGGGCGCGTGGGTACGCCTCCCTACTACAACTCCTACTCCCCAAGCAGCCGTGCCACTTCCGCAGCCCCTTCCCCAGTCGCCTGCACCCCCGATCTGTCCCCCTGGCGCCGCTCAGCCCCCGGCCCGGCCCGGTGGCGCGGGGGAGGGGCGCGCGGCGCAGGCAAAGTTGCTGAGTTGCTCTGCACGCTCAGAAGTTGCAGCTGCGACGGCAGCCTTCCGCCCCCTTCCTGGACTCGGCGGCTCGGAACGCACACCCACCCGTCACCGCCCGCTACCTGCCCTCGCCCCTGCGGCCCCGGCCCGGACTCCGCAGCATCCCCGCCCGGCGCCCGCAAGGAGCCCAGGTTTCCAGCGGAGTCGGGCTGGGGGCGGGCGGCGGGCGCACCCCCACCTCCCCGCTCCGCCTCGGAGGGAGGGATGGGGGCTGTGTGTAGGATCCCCTCCACCTAGGCGCCGCTCGGCCGAAGCGCTTTTGCACTTTTGCACAGCTAAGCGGCTGTGTCCCCGTCGCTGGCCGGCCCCAGCGCCCCGCAGAGGAAAGCGGGGTTCGCAGAACAGGAACTGCTCAGTGTTCCCCATTATCTTCCGCAGGGGGTTTTTCCGGGGGCGGGGGGCGGGCGGAGGGGGTTTCGGCTGGGAGCTCAGGTCGCCAACAGGTGCTCAGGAGCCCATGTGACCCGGGAGGAACCGCGCGCAGGGGAAGCCGGGGGTGGTGGGGGTGGGGCAGTGTCCCCCGCAGCGCCCGACGCCCGGTGCACCCCGCCCGCGGCGGCTCCTCCGAGCGCCGGCGCCCTCCAGGCCTGCTGGGGAGGAGGAGGAAGAGGAGAGGGAGGGAGGGGATGCGAAAGTGGGTCAGGAATGTAACTGGACGCTGAACCCCCACGCACCCCCCTCCAGTGGCCGACCGAGGCGGCCAGCTCCAGCCTTGGACAGCGAGTGGCTTGCTGTTGCGGCTCCGCGGCCTTATCTGTGGATGGTTACCAGGGAATCCCGAGGGATGTGTTTCCCTGTGACCCTTTGGGGAGAAGAATTTAGTTGCCTCAGTAACCGGGTTTGGCCGGGATGCAATGATGCAGTGAGTGTTGTAGGTGCGCCGGGCGGTGGAGGAGACGCAGTTGCACTAGATAGATGGATTAACTTTTCTTATTACAGAACCCAGATGAGAAAGGGAAGCTGGCAGGAGGTGGAGTTTTGCTCGGTTTTGCGTTTACTTCGTGGTGTCTCAGAGGACAGAAACGTTTGTGCATTAGGGTTTGAGACTTCCAAAGGCTGACCCGGACTGCCGTAGAGTTACCCACGTTTCTCACAGCCACTGACTTGGTGGATACAAAGGTTTGAAGTTGATACCCTAGAGTCGCAAGGAACAGGAGACAGTGACAGTTTTGTAAGTGGGGAAGGCCTGCGAAACAAACATGAAAAGGCCTTTATTAAAAGGAGAAGAAAAAAGCCCAGCCCTCCTCAAAGCAGAAGGAGAGCAGGCCCAGTTTCCTCCTGAGCACAGTGGCCGCTCACACCCCAAGCACGTGATTTGGAAGGGAGGGATCGAGATTTAAAAGTGATGGGCTTGGGTCTGAATGCTGTTGAGACAAGCAGAGTCAAGACTTTTTTTTTTTTTTTTTTTTTTTACGAGATGAGACTGCAAAGGAAAGCTTAGTTAGCATTGTTGCGTTTGCAGCCCAGATTCTTCTGGGACATCCTCCTGGGTTTTGTCCCGCTTTCTTTCCATCTGGTTTTACCTAGTGGACCGTAGTCACAAAGTTGAAGGTAGGCCCAAAAAAACAGAGAAGCTGCACACTCAGAAGAAAAGTGCAACTGCTGGAATTTTTATTCAGAGGCAAAAAGGAGTGTGTTAACTTCTAAAGAGATCTTCAGGGTGGGTTGAGAAGTTGGCTTAGGAATTAAATGTAAATTTCTTTATCTAAGTTTCCAAGACACTGTAGATAAAGAAACCTAGATTTGTACTTTACTTTCAAAAACTATGTATTAGTGGGGTGTGGTGGCATACACTTGTAATCCCAGTACTTGGGAGGCTGAGACAGGAGAATCTCAGTTTTGAGGCCAGCCTCAGCAATTTAGCGAGGTCCCCTCAGCAACTTAGCTAAACCTGTCTCGACAGGTAGCTGGGAGTGTAACCCAGAGGTAGAATATCTCTGAGTTTAACCCTCCAGTATCAAGCAAAAAAAAAAAAGTTTGGTGCTAGAGAGAACACAGGACCTTGTACATGCTAAGCATGCACTCTGCCACTGAGCTACATCCGCAGTCCAAATTATTATTATAATTATTATGATTATTATTGTTGTTGTAACTAGGTAGCCTTTGCTGAGTTGTCTCACTAGTAGAATGGGCATAATAATAATGATTAGAATAGGTAGCCTCTTTTTGAGTAAAAATTGGACTTTTTACATTCAGTTCAACTGGCAAAAGTCATTTTCTCTCAGGGAGTTTCCATAAACGGTAGAACAGCCATAGTTGGAAGACAACAAAATCCATACATCGAAGACTCTTGCTTTCCAAATACTGATGACAGAGTTATATAAAAGTTTTCTGGAAATTTGAGAACAGTTAACACACAGTCCTTTTATATGAGATAATTACCCTTTAAAATCTTGGTTCAAACAAGAATTGTTAAAAAAACAAATTGAAAATTTATGAAAAATGAAGTGTAGCAAGCTTCGTTTCTCCTCTCGTCTTTTCTCCATATTTCATCCCTGAATTTATGAAATAATTATGTATAGGGTGATCTGCCTTTTTGTTATAAATCAGATTAAGAAAGCAAATTAAATTAAGGAATGAACATCTGTTAAGAAAGGGTTAGCAGTCGGGTGTGGTGGCGCATGCTTGTAATCCCAGCATTCGGGAGGCTGAGACCGGAGGATCCAGGTTCGCAGCTGGCCTCAGCTACCTAGTGAGGCACTCCGCAACTTAGTGAGACCCTGTTTCAAAATAAAAGAATAAAAAATAGGGCTGGGGGTGTAGCTCGGAGGTAGAATGCCCCTGAGTTCAATCCCTAGTAACGCAAAAAAAAAAAAAAAAAAAAAGAAAAAGAAAGGGTTAGCAACAGGGTTCTTAATCTTTCAAAGTATTCTTGTGTATTTTCTGATATATACATTTTGGGAACATTTTTTATGAAATCATCTATGTATAATAGGTTTCCACATAGATTAGTGTGGGCAATGCATTTGTAGTCATTTTCTCACTAACATCTCACATCGTACATTTATATATTTGTTTGTTGTACATATATATCTTTGTTTGTTTTTTGGTGGTATTGAACTCACAGGCATTCTACCCCTACCATGCCCAGCTCCAATTTTTTTTTTTTTTTGCAGTACTGGGGATTGAACTCAGGGGCATTCTACCTCCGAGATATACCCCCAGCCCTATTTTTTATTCTTTATTTTGAAACCGAGTCTAAGTTGCGGAGTGCCTGACTAGGTAGCTGAGGCTGGCCGCCAACCCGGATCCTCCAGTCTCAGCCTCCCAATGCTGGGATTACAAGCGTGCGCCACCAGGACCAACTTTTTTTTTTTTTTTAGGACTGGAAACTGGAGATGGAACCCAGGGCTACACCCCCATCCCTCTTTTTTATTCTTTATTTTTTTGAATCAGGGTCTCACTAAGTTATGGAGGGCCTCACTAAGTAGCTGAGGCTGGCCACAAACCTGCAATCTTGCTGTCTCAGCCTTCCAGGTACTGAGATTACAAGCGTGTGCCACCATGCCCAGCTCCAAAATATCTTTTGAATGAGCATATGTTTAAACATCTGAGCCAGCTACACTCTGTATAGAATTATGGCAAACACTGGGAATTGCGGAGAAGCATATGCTTGTTCCTAAAAGAGTCAAGTCTAGTAAAGTCTTGTTGGAGATGACAGCTAGATGACAAATATAAGAAGTTCAACTGCTCAGAAGGTAAATAAAAAACACCAGTGAGCCGGGCGTGGTGGCGCACGCTTGTAATCCCAGCATTTGGGAGGCTGAGACCGGAGGATCCAGGTTCGCGGCCAGCCTCAGCTACCTAGTGAGGCCCTCCGCAACTTAGTGAGACTCGGTTTCAAAATAAAGAATAAAAAATAGGACTGGGGGTATAGCTCAGAGGTAGAATGCCCCTGAGTTCAATCCCCAGTACCACAAAAAAAAAAAAAAAAAAAACACCAGTGAAAAAATATGTACCTAGGAAGAGATGAAGCCAGGCGTGGTGGCTCACACCTGTAATCCCGGTACTTAGGAGACTGAGACAGGAGGATCACAGGTGCAAGGCCAGCCTCAGCAATTTAGCAAAACCCTATTTCAAAATAAAAAATAAGCCGGGCGTGGTGGTGCACGCTTGTAATCCCAGTACTTGGGAGGCTGAGACAGTAGGATCCAGGTTCCTGGCCAGTCTCCGCTACTTAGTGAGGCTCTCCTCAATTTAGTGAGACCCTGTTTCAAAATAAAGACTAAAAAATAGGGCTGGGGGTGTGGCTCAGAGGTAGAATGCCCCTAGTTTCAATTCCAGGTGCAAAAAAAAAAAGAAGGAAAAGAAAAAGGAGAGAGAGAGGGACAGAGGAAGAGAGGGAGGGAGGGGAAAAGAAGGAAAGGGAAGGGTAAATACAGGGCTGGGGGTATTGCTAGCTCAGAAGTAGAATGCCTCTGGGTTCAATCCCCAGTAGAAGAAGGAGGAGGAGGAGGAGGAGGGAGGGATAATAATGATGATGATGGTGGTGGTGATGTATTCATATACCAAAGTCACAAGGAGTTGAGAAGTGGGCTAATGAGAGATTATTTGAAAGTTTTTTCTTCTTGCTTTATTTAGTCTCTAAAGTGTCAACAATGGACTTATATTGCTTGTGTATAAGAATAAAAGGTTTACCAGGTATGGTGGTATATGCCTGTAATCCCAGTACGAGGCTGAGACAGGAAAATCACAAATTTGAGTCAGCCTCAGAAGCTTAGCAAAACCCTCTTTTGGGGGGAAAAAAAAAGAAAGAAATAGGGCTGGGGGTGTAGCTCAGAGGTAGAATGTTCCTGTTTTTAATCTCCAATATCATAAATAAATAAATAAGAAAGATTCACTCTGATTTTTAGGGAGATATTACCAGCCAGCCAGTGTATAAATAACTGTTAATGAGAGATCAGACAGAAAGTGGCCCAAGAACTTCCAAAAGAGGTGGAGAACACAGTGGGCGGGGTGGAGAGTGCAGGTGGAGCACCAAGAACCCAGTGCAGCTTTGTCAGAGGTAGAATGCAGAGGGCACCAGGGAAGGGGAAGCAGAAAGGGCACGCCCTTGCTTAGGAAAGGACTGGGTGTCTCAGGGTGCTGGGCACGCTCTGGGAGGGTGGCTGCCACCTGGCAGCCATCAGGAAGTGCTTCTGAGCGCAGTGGTAGGACCGGAGCTTAGGCTTTAAAGGATGGACATGATTTTTATACTCAGAGAGGGAAAGCCTTTCCTGGTGCCATGAGCCTCGTGAGATTAGTCCAGAGGCAGGCATGGCAGGCGCACTTGGGGAATATGGATAGGCCAGCCCTGCTGGAAGAGATGGGCCTACCATGGCATGTCTCATTTGAATGTCGGGGGCGTGGCCAAGCGTGGCATTAGGACTTCATATTCAAGTAGTGGGGAATTATGAAAGGATTTTCAGCAGGAGAAATATGGGTATACTTCATCTTACTGTGCTTTGTTTTATTAGGTTTCACAGATTTTTTTTTTTTTTAACAAGTTGAAGGTTTATGACAACCTTAAGTCAAGCTAGTCTTTTGGCACCATTTTTTCCAATAGCTCAGGTGATTGTTAGTATTTTTTAGGGCTAGAGTTAGATATTTTTAGTAGTACAATATCTTTAATTAGAGTGTGTACATTGTAGCCAGGTGTGGTGGCACATGCCTGTGATCCCAGTACTTGGGAGGCTGAGACAGGAGGTTAGAGATCAGCCCCTTCAACTTAGTGAGACTCTCGGCAAACTGGTGAGGTACTGTTTGTTTGTTTTGTTTTGTGGTACTGGGGATTGAATCCAGGGACATTCTACCTCTGAACTACACCCCCAGCCCAATTTTATTTTTATTTGAAACAGGGTCTCATTAGATTAATGAGAGTCTCACTATTTCCTGAGGCTGGCCTCAAACCTGCAATCCTCCTGTCTCAGCCTCCCAAGTACTGAGATTACAAGCCTGTACCACCACACTTGGCCAGATCCTGTTCAAAACAGAATTTTTTTTAAGGGCTGGGAGGATGGCTGGCAGGCAGAATGTCCCTGGGCTCAATCCCCAGTACCACTAAAAATAAATAAATAAAAGATGTAGAGACAGGAGGATCTAGGTTCGCGGCCAGCCTCAGCTACTTAGTGAGGCTCTCCGTAACTTAGTGAGACTCAAAATAAAGAATAAAAAAAAGAACTGGGGATATAGCTCAGAGGTAAAATGCCCCTGGGTTCAATCCCCAGTACCGCAAAAAAAAAAAAAAGATGTGTTTTTTTTCAGCAGTGTACTATTACACATAGACTACAGCATCATATCAACATAACTTTGATATGCATGGGGAAACAAAAAATATGTGACTTGCTTTATGGCAGTATTCACTTTATTGTGGTATTTACTTTATTGCAACAGCCTGGAACTGAATCCCCATCTCCAAGGCATGTCTGGGTGAGGTCAAAGTTGGATTCGAGGAAGGTTAATCTGGTAGGCTATGTTGGAGTGGAAGTTTAAGGACCCTGGGTGGCTATTGCAGGGATCCAAAGCGGCCTGGACAAGTGAAGTGTCGATGGGAACTGGTTAAAAAGCAGTGCTTTGTGAGTTTTTTATTAAAGAAAAATTGATAATAAATACTTTATAGTGTTTGGATGTGAAGGGCAATGGACTTTAACAGTCTGAGATAACCAAGAATTTACATCTAGATTCCTTAAGAAGTGGAACTAGCTACAGAAATGGAAACAGAAAGCAAGGGTTTACAGTAAGTTGAAAGCTTGATTTGAAGCTTGGGACAGTGGTGCAAGTCTGTAATCCCAGTATTTGGGAGGCTAAGACAAGAGGCTCATGGTTCAAGGCCTGCCTCTGCAACTTAGTGAGGCCCTCAGCAACTTAGTGAGACCCTGTTTCCAAATAAAAAATAAAATTGGGCTGGGGATGTAACTCAGAGGTAGAATGCCCGAGGGTTCAATCTCAGTACAAGAAAGGAAAGGAAAGGAAGGTTGATTTGAAAAAACCGGAGTTGAAGGTCCCTAAGGAGCTGGGTTTAGTGCCTTAGGGGCCATGGATGGGATCACGGCTGAGATGCTCTTCACCTGTGTAAAGGTGATGGGAGATCACAGGTGAGAACAAGTTCCTAAATTTGAACCTGTTGACAAAGGACCAACGTTCAAGAGCATTCACAATTAGACTATGCCTCAAAATATAATTTTGAAGATTATTCTTCCTCAACTTAGTCACTCGTGGGGCCGGGGCCCACATGCTCACTCAGCACTGTTCTAACCCAGAGGCTCCCTAACCTGGCTCATCAGATTAAGAGGACCCGCCCCGTAGACGCTGCATCACGATCCCCTGGGCAAGTAGTCTATATTTTTAATAAGCTCTACAGGCCTCTCTGGCATGGGTCCTTTGGGGAACCAGTGCCTGAGGCAGTATGTGGTCCAGCCTGGGACCTCCCCAAGGTCCCCTGTGTCTTTCCTAGGGAAAGCAAGAGAGTCCTAACTTCCAGCCTGTTTCTTTGCCTGTGTATCTGATGGACAGTTGTTGATAGGCAGCACCGGGGGTTGTTTTTATCCAGATGACCTGCTGTTTTCCAAATTTAGCACTGGTCTGGAAGAGTGGATGGGTATGTCAAATCCTCTGCCCAGCTAGGTTGGAGGGAGGTGGGGTTTAGGAGCTCCATGTGGTGGGGAGTGACTCAAACCGTGCCCATGAGAGCTTGTGGGGATGATGCAATCGCCCCGCTCCTGGCAGACCACTTCCTGTACCTTTGGATAGCCGACCCAGGGTGTGGTGTTTGGCGGTGTTCTCAGGAGTGGACTGTCTGGCTGATCTTCAAGGAAGCTCAGTGGGGCAAGGCAAGCTGGAGTCAGGGTCCTCTAGTTTAAAGATACATGGATCGTCTAGAATTTGGGATTGATTTCTAAAAGGGGATGCCCACGAACACTGTTCCCAAGAAGGACCTGGCTCTCTCTGTGTCTGTCTCTTTCTCTATTGTCAGAAAACGAATGTCTGTCCCATTGGGCAGCAGCCATTCAGCTCATCACAGTCAGCTTTCAATTACCCTGATGTTAATTATCTGGTTACAAATGATCATTGGCTATTCCTTTTCTTTTTGACAGCAAGCTATAAAGAGATGAATTCACATGTCCATGTTATTACATGCCTGGCGGATGAGCAGGCAGAAGCTCATGTGTAAATTTGTTGGTGAACATGGTGAGGGGCAGAATCTTCGTCCCCCTACCCCTCTGTCCCTCTCTGCCACCATTTACGCACAGAACTGAAGCTATCAGTTTAGTCTTCCTGTTGAAGCCAAAGAACAGTGGCAGGTGATAGGATCTAAGGGCTTTTTAAATTGTGGGAAAATATACATGGCATAAAACTTACCATTTTAACCCTTTCTTTACTTTCGCCCGCCCTCCTCTCTCGCCCTTCCTTCCTTCCTTCCTTCCTTCCTTCCTTCCTTCCTTCCATGTTGGGGATTAAACCCAGGACCTTGTACATGCTAGGCAAGCACTCTACCACTGAGCTATACCCCCAACCTCATCTTAACCATTTTTAAGTGTTCAATTTTGTTATACATATTCACATTGTTATGCAATAGAATCTAGGTTTAAATTTTTTACTAAGGATATAAAAGGATATTCTGGGCACCACGGTGGCACATGCCTATAATCCCAGTACTTGGGAAGCGGAGACAGGAAGATTGAAGGTTCTCGGCCAACCTCAGCAATTTAGGGAAACTGTCAGCAATTTAGCAAGACCCAGTTTCAACATAAAAAATAAAAAGGGCTGGGGGTGTACCTCAGAGGTAGAATGCCCCTGGGTTTAATCTCCAGTGCCAAAATTAAATAAATAAAGGTGCTCTAAAAATGTCAGAAAATGAAACCTAGGTTATACAAAAAAACATAAATGAAAGAGAATATTAAGTATTAACTGCAAACACTAACAGCATTCAGCATTCTCTCCCCTAAGAGAAGGGAGAAAAATGGCTTTCCTAGAGGATAGGCTTGCCTGACTGTATCCTTTCATGGTGGCTAACTGTGAAGTCTATCAGAAGAAAAAGGCAATTTGGTGCTTGAGACTTCTATTCTTCCTTCCTTCCTCCCTTCTTTCCTCTCTCTTTTCTTCCCTCTCTCCTTTCCTCCCTCCCTTCCTTCCTTTCTTTCTTCTGTATTAGAGATTGAACCCAGAGACATTCTACCTCTGAGCTACACCCTTTAGCCCTATTTTTTAAAAATTTGAAACAGGGTCTCACTAAATTGTGGAGGGCCTCACTGAGTTACTGAGTCTGATGGTGAACCTGTGATCCTCCTGTCTCAGCATACCAAGAACTGGAATTATAAGCACGTGCCAGCACATTTGGCTTTTATTTATTTATTTATTTATTATTTTTAAACAAGATCTCACTAAGTTGCTGAGAGTGTAGCTAAGTTGCGGAGGCTGACCTCACACTTGTGGTCCTTCCATCTCAGCCTCCTAGGTACTGGGATTACAGGCATGTACTGTCACGCCCAGGCTTGAGTTTTTTGGTTTTTATTTTTTGGTTTTTTGTGGTACTGGGGATTGAACCCAGGGGCATTCTAACTTTGAGCTATACCCCCATCCCTATTTAATTCTTTATTTTGGAACAAGGTCTCCCTAAGTTGCAGAGGGTCTCTCAAGTTGTTGAGGCTAGCAGAGAACCTGTGATCTTCCTGTCTCAGCCTCCCAAGTAGTGGGATTACAAGCATGCACCACCACACCCGGCTCAGCTTTGAGATTACTTAAAGACACCAGAAATATTGTTAGCATTTAGATAGAATTTCAAGTTTTCTTGAAGCTATGAGTATACAATAAGAAGAGATAGTCAAATGTCATTTTACAGAATTTAATTTACATGGTTTCCTAGAGTTCCCAGTTTGTTTTTCCATACTCCATGAAAGTATTCTCTTCACACAACTGGGGAGTAGCTAATATTCATGGTTGAAATTCTAATTTGCCTTGTGAAATGCAATTTATTATTACTTATGATGCTATGAATATCAACAACCAAAAAAAATTAAAAATAAGCAAGGACCTCTCAATTATCATGTAAACGACCATGTTGTTAAATGAAACAATTTTTTTCTTTCTTTTTTTTTTTTTTTGTAGTGCCTAAGATCAAACCTACGGCCTCATGCATTGAAATAATTTTTAAGATTAAATAAACCTTATTTAAGAATCATAAGGAAGATTTGAAACATGATTGCTGTTCACTGCAGTTCTTAGTCAACCTAAATGCATTAACAGTACAGTTTTCTTTCTTTCTTTTTTTTTTTTTCTGTTTGCATGGAGTCATTCCTAATAACCCACAGAACAGGTTTGTAGGCAGTGAGTCCAACAGGATGCAACTTCAGTTCCAAAGGAGTTGTGGGTTTGTGTTTTACCAAAGAATAGCTCTCCTGGCTTTGGAAATTCCTTGCTTATATAATGACCCTCCATCTAAAAAGTGCCGCGGGACTTGCGAAAACAGAATAACTGGGAGTTGATCTTACTTAAAACTGCTTTGGTAAACTTTCGCTTATCAGTCTTGAAAAGATGTGTTAAAACCAGTTTGGCAACTTTTTTAATATAGCATGCTCCGAGGCCTTGAGAAAAGAGCTTTGAAACAATATCAGTGCTGGAACTAAACAGAACACTTTTAAACAAGAACATTCATGAGTCCTCCCAACACGTCTCTGTGTTGGGAGGGCTCATCTTTTAAGAGCCCAGGTTTTAAGATGGGACTTAATCACCGTTGGAAAATTCTTGTACTGATAGGTCCATACTAGTCACGAGTTTCACCGAGCACTCAGGAGATGGTCCGTTCAGTATATAAACTTACATGTTCACAGTCCTGCCTCCTCCCAATATAATTTACTGGAATCTGTTGAGAAATACACTTTACATATATCTCCAAACAGCTTTTACTATAATGGCATAGAAATAGTGTTTCAGATGAGAGCTCTTTCTTTTTTTATTTTTATTTTCATTTTTTTACTTTGGTATTGGGCTTTGAACCTAGGGATATTCTACCTCCAAGCTATGCCCCCAACCCTATTTTATTTTTTATTTTGAAACAGGGTGTCATTAATTTGCTGAGAACCTCACTAAGTTGTGGAGGCTGGCTACAAACCTGCAACCCTCCTATCTCAGCCTCTCAAGTATTGGGATTACTAAAGGCATGCATCATTTTACCCAGCTGAGAGCTCTCTCTTAAAGGATTAATTTGGGAGTCCCAGTTCCTTTTAATAAAATATGGTCGAGCCAGGCGTGGTGGCGCACGATTGTAACCCCAGCATTTGGAAGGCTGAGACCGGAGGATCCAGGTTCGAGGCCAGCCTCAGCTACCTAGTGAGGCACTCTGCAACTTAAATAGGGATGGGGGTATAGCTCGGAGGTAGAATGCCCCTGAGTCAATCCCCAGTACTGCAAAAA
>PVLC010006056.1:0-71785 GCA_004027655.1 Graphiurus murinus
CTTCCTTCCTTCCTTCCTTTTTTTTCTTTCTTCCTTCCCTTTCTTTTTTGGTGCTGGGAATTGAATACAGGGACATTCTACCACCAAGCTGTACTGCCAGGCCTTTATATTTTGAAACAGGGTCAAAAGAAGTTGCTGAGGGTCTCACTAAATTGCTAAGGCTGCCCTCGAATCTGCATTCCTCCTGTCTCAGCCTCCTAAGTATTGAGATTACAGGAGTGTGCCACTGTGCCCAGTGGGGAGTTATTTTTTCTAATTGGCTGCAGAGCCTTCTCAGGAGACACTTTAAAAACTTCTCCTAGGATGTTTTGAGCTCATTCTGCCCTGATTGGCAAACTGGATCAGTCTAAAGTTTGAAACTACTGCCCACTCTTAAAAAAAAAGAGGCCAGGAGTCAGGCATTCTTGGCCTCTTCAAGTGCACACATGCCTGTAATCCTGGTACTTGGGGGGCTGAGACAGGGGAATCACAGGTTTGAGGCTAGCCTCAGCAACTTAATGAGAACCTGTTTCAAAATTAAAAATTTAAAAAGGGCTGAGTGTGTAGCTCAGAGGTAGAATTCCCCTGGGTTCAATCCCCAGTATATATTTTTAAAAAAAGAGGTCAAGAAATACTCATAGTTTTCCTGAATGGCTTTTCTCTCCAGCCTGTCAGGAATTCTTTTATCCTGCTGGATTTAACTTGAAGGTACACTTAATTCACTTCTGACCAGCTAGCACAAGGACCACATCCCCACATGGGTGCCTGATGGGCACCTGCCAGACACTCCACATGCCAGTGAGCCAGTGCAGGGAGAAAGGACATGGGCTCCAGGTGCTCAAGAAGTCCTGGCTGCCCACATGGGAAATCAACAGTAGAACCAAGGGCCTTTCCTTCCTAGATTAAGCTATCTGCAAAGACAGTTTCAAGTACAACAAGAGACCTCACAGTCCTGTGTATTCTTACTGGAAGCAGCTACAACACTCCTGTTCCCATGTAATAGCCCTTCCAGATCACCCAGGCCTGCCTTTCTCATACCACCAAGACAGTTCTTAACCCACAGAAGCTTCATTCTTCCAAGAGTTTGGACTGCAGCTAGAAGAATTTAGGCTAAACAAAGTGAAGATTGTGTAGGCACCAACGGTGTCAGACATTCAAGTGGATTGCAGAGGGTGAGGCAGGAATCGTCTTTGGGGGCCCAGGGATAGTCTAGTAGTCATTTGACCGGACACTGCCAGAAATAACCTGGATGACCTCTCCAATTCTCCCAGCCTTCTATAGACTCTGATGACTTAAAGCAAGCAGAGGGATATGGCCGACCATTCTCTACCAGTAGATGCCAATCCCATATTCCTCTTCCCATACACCAAACCCCATTGCTCAGATTCCCTCTCCACTCAGCTCTGAGCTACCTTCATAGCCCACCTGTGCACCCACTCTGAGTGATCGCTCAATCCTGAGGTTCCCCTTAGACTCACAGAGCACTTGTCCCTAGAGTCACAAATCACCAGTATCTCCTACCTGGTTGCCTTTACTATTTCTCATGCTTATTCATACATGGGAAAGAGAAAGACTTTCTAAAGTTAAGATTAGAAATATAAATCTCCCGTTGGGCGTGGTGGTGCATGCTTGTAATCCCAGTACTTGGGAGGCTGAGACAGGAGGATCGCAGGTTCGTGGCCAGCCTCAGCAACTTAATGAGGCTCTCGGCAACTTACTAAGACCCTGTTTCCAAATAAAATATAAAATAGGACTGCAGGTGTAGCCCAGAGGTAGGAGGACCCTGGGTTCTATCCCTGGTACCACACACACACACACAAAAAGAAATATAAACCTCCTTATAGCAACTGAGAATAGAGTACTTGAGTGAAGAGAAGTCAGGATTTGACTCTGCTCTTTTTTTTTTTTCAAAGACAATGATTGTCTAGAAGAAAAGGGTACAATACTCATTAATAAAATTGTAATCCAAGGTAGATAAAGAGATGATAGAAAGCTGTCAGCTGAGTATAGGTGAAATTGCAGAACAGAATTATTTAATCAGTAATTTATAAGCAGTGTAAATTATGCTGGTCAGTAGGTCTGTTCATAAGAACAAGTCTAGCCGGGCGTGGTGGCGCACGCTTGTAATCCCAGTACTTGGGAGGCTGAGACAGGAGGATCCGGGTTCAAGGCCAGCCTCAGCAAGTAGTGAGACTCTCATCAACCTAGTGAGACCCTGTTTCAAAATTTTAAAAAATTTTAAAATAGGACTGTGGGTATAGCTCAGAAGTAGAATGCCCCTGGGTTCAATCCCCAGCACCACACACACAAATAAATAAATAAATAAATAAATAAATAAATAAATAAATAAATAAAATAAGAACAAGTCTTGAAAGTCTAATGCCATTTTTTTTCTTTGATGGTTTTAGATTGCCTAAGCAAGAAGAGACGGTAGGTTTCACAAAGTTGAGCTTCAGCAATATGTCTGGCAAGGTATCACCTCATTTCTGTGGCCAACCTGGATTCGAGAAACAATGATATGAAACTGTGGTGATTAACAGATTAGTAACAATCTGGAGTAGTAGTTCTGCAACCTTGGGAAACCTCTGCTCCCCTTGGATTAACAGACAAATCTCAAGTCTCCCTTTAATCTTACTTGAGATTTCAAACCTTCAATATCATGACTAAATACAAAAATGCAACAATGGAACAAAATGCTACTTTGTTTTCCAACTATGTATGCCCTCCTAGGATATTCTGATGCAAAAGAGCAAATGAACTTGGGGATTAATTTACTCATGAAACTAACATTTATTGAGCACCTACTATGATCCAGTCCTGTTCTGGTTGCTGGAAAAACTAGAATGAAAAAACACCCCAAAATTGCTTGCATTCATGGAATTTACATTATAATCTAGAGATGCTTGTTGTTTACTGAAATTAACTCTATTGTCCTGATATAGTTTTATCAGGTCCAAGTACAGGCTATATTCTATGCTGGAATTTTTAAAATATTTATTTATTTTGGTACTGAGGATTGAACTTGGGGGCATTCTACCTCCAACCCTTTCTGAAACAGGGTCTTTCTAAGTTGCTGAGGGTCTCACTAAGTTAGTGAGGCAATCAAACAAAACCATGACTGTTTTGTTCACTGTTATGTCCCCATCACTTGGAAATAGATCTGACAAATCCTAACAGATATTTGTTGGATAGATAAACATACCAAATGTATTCTCTTTGCTTTTGCCTAGTTTTTCACTCATGCTGTCAAGTTCTACTGCCTCCATCTTGTCCTCATACAGCTAGCTTTTTCAGACCCAAGTACAATTTGAGTGTATTTCTTAATTTTTTTTCAGCATAAGCCAGACACAGTGATGCATGCCTGTAATCTCAGAACCTGGGAGACTGAGACAGGAGGATTGCAGGTTTGATGACAGCCTCAGCAACTTAGTGAGACCATCAGCAACTTAGCAAGATCCTTAAAAAAAAAAAAAAAAGGCTAGGGGTGTAGTTCAGAGGTAGAACGCCTCTGGGTTCAATCTCTAATACCAAAAAGAAAAAAAAAAGGACAAGAAAATATAAGTCTAAAGTGCATTTAATCCACCTAACCTACCAAACTTCCTAGCTCAACAACACACCTCACTGAAGAGTGCCAGTTGTTTCTCCTTGTGACTATGTGGCTGACTGGGAGCTGGGAGCTGCAGCCCACAGCCGCTTCCCAGCATAGCAAGAGAATGTAATACTGCATATTGCTAGCCTGGGAAAATATCAAAACTCCAAGTGCAGTTTCTACTGAATGCACATCAGTTTCCTACTATCTTAAAGTAAAAAAATAGCAAGTTGAACCATTGTGAAGTTGAGAGCATCTGTATGTGGAAAGCTGTCAAGGTGGCTACTAGTGCTACTCTCAGAGATCTCCAGCTCTAGCCAACAATTTGAGAGCACAATGGTGTATGATATTTGCAAGTCGGGATACTTCAGTGCTGGTGAGAGGCCCCTTTTCCTCTGGTGAGTGGAAACCATAAGAGATGGTGATTGGGCTCTGACAGCTGGGTCCGTGGGTAATTAACATGAACCCACAGCTAATCCTTGGTGGACATTTTTTTTTTTTTTGCAGTACTGGGAATTGAACTCAGGGGCATTCTACCTCTGAGCTATACCCCCAGCCCTATTTTTTATTCTTTATTTGGAAACAGGGTCTCACTAAGTTTCGGAGTGCCTCACTAAGTAGCTGAGGCTGGCCATGAACCCGGATCCTCCGGTCTCAGCCTCCCAAATGCTGGGATTACAAGCATGCACCACCACGCCTGGCTCCTTGGTGGACATTTTGAATGAGCAAGAAATGATTATTAACATTTTAATGACTGTTGAATGTTGCTGTTGTTCATACCTGCAGCATAACCTGGTTGCTATTAGTTTGAACCTTGAATATTTTCCAAAGGCCTATGTGTTGAAGACTTGGTCCCCAGGATACGGGGACCCCAGCTCCCTGCTATCTCTTTTGCTTCCATCAGGTGAACAGTCTTTCCTTGCCACATGCCCCCACCATGATGTACTGTGACACCACAGGCCCAAAGCAGCCCAAATTGACCATTGACTGAATCCTCTGCTACATGAGTCAAAACAAACCTTTCCACCTTATAATAGATTTACCTCAGGTATTTGTCATAGCAACAGGCTGACAGACACACTGGTCTATCCTACCTATAAAGAGACAATCAAATAGTACATCAAGCTGCAACAGGGGTTATGGAATTTGTTTTAGCATAAAAATGAGCCTTTTCAAAGAGACGTGTACTGGACTTCATTCAGAAGGAAGAAGTCTACCATCACTGGACATTTTTCACTCTACAACCCTGGGTGGGGATGATGGACAGGGGGCCTCTTGGGAGGGAGAGAGGCTAGCCTGCTGTGATCTGGAAGGGGCTTAGCCAGCGCACCACAATTGTGCTGCTTTCCCTTGGGCTACGGGGGCAGGCCTGGAGTTGGCTCACCATGCTGTTTTCACTGGCCACATGCCCGGTCCCTGCTGCTTTCACCGTACCACAGAGTCAGGAATCAGGGCTCATCATTGCCAAGGAGCTCAGCAAGTATGAGCGAAACGCACAGCAGCCCACGTGGCAAAGAGATCAAGCAAATGGTCAAGGCTCTCCCGGCCCACCATCATACAAAATGATGCAAAGTCCTCCGGGACTTCTGTTCACAGAATTAGCATCCTGGAGGTGTTTAGGGAACCTCTGAGGGTCATCTTATTAGTTTGTTCCTCGTCATGCTTATTCTGCTTTCTAGGAAGAGGGGTTAAGCACCCTTCTACCTGATGCAGAATTCCAATATACAGATCTGTTTGGGGAGATATGTATTAAAAGAAAAAGCTCTGTTGGGGGCTTGGGGGCTTGGGGAGAGGTACTTTTTTAACATCAAAGACTGGGTGTGAGCACTTGCACCATTTTCTGGTGGTTAGTTGACTCACACTGGCTCATGAGGACCTATTATTCACATCTAATCCCAAGTTAGTGTTCAGTGAGCTCATAATTAGATTAAAATTGGTTGTGGTGGGAATATTTACACTATAGAAATGGGCAAGTGCTAAGAACTAGAACTTTCATTATTATTGTTGTTATAATCATTATTATTACTCTTAGAAAGTTTACCAGCACATCCCTGGGAATAGTAAAATAGTAAGAAAATCATGGTCTTGGAGCCAGGCAGAACTGGATTCAGCTGGCTTTGCTCTGCCAGGGGGTGGGGGTAGGGTAGATATAAAAACTTCTGTGACAGCCAGTCATGGTGGTGCACACCTATAATCCCAATACTTGGGGGGCTGAGACAGGAAGATTGCAGCCTTGAAGACAGCCTCAGCAACTTAGGGAGACCCCATTTCCAAATAAAAAATAAAATAGTGCTAGAAATGGAGCTTGGAGGTAGAATGTCCATGGGTTCAATCCCCAGCATCAACAAAGAAACAAACAATCAAACTCTTAGTTTCCCTGTTTGTAAAATAAAAACAATAATGAAAGTCAGAATATTAACTACCTTGAGGATAATGTGGGCATCAAATGATACAATGTCCACAGATCATTTACTAGAATCCTTTGTTTGGTGTACATGCAGACAACAACCTCCAGAGACAGAACCAGAGGACACCCCTGAATCATGGATTCTTGTTTGAAATGTGGAAAACCTTTCTAAAGCCTCCCAGCCTCCCAGCCTCATCTCCCACTAACCTGTTTGGCACCCCCTAACCATACTTAATACCAATCACCTGACAAGGACCTGGGAGCCACGCCACAGCTGCAGAGGGACCCCAGATCCCCTGTGGGAATGGGGCTTTTTGTTGTTTTTTTGGTGGTACTGGGGATTGAACTCAGGGGCATTATACCTCTGAGTTACACCCCCAGCTCTATTTTTTATTTTTATTTTTATTTTGAAACAGGGTCTCATTAGATTGATGAGAGTCTCACTACTTGCTGAAGCTATCTTCGAACCTGCGATCCTCCTGTCTCTGCCTCCCAAGTACTGGTGTGTGTGTGGGTGTGGGGGGGGTAGTGTCTGGAATGGTTCCAATATTTGACCAGAATATAAAATCAGTGGTGTTGAGTCTTAATCTTAAACAAATTATGACTTAGCCTCCAAGACTGAAGGAGGATTCATTCTTCCCTAAAGGACAAGGACGGAGAACAAAGTCAAGGCTCCAGGAGTGTGGGAGCAGGTGGAGGAGGGAAGAAACCTGTTCATCAAGTGACCGCAGTGTTGGCCGCAGTCTCCATTCACAGCTGCTGGACCATCTTGGTGTAAAGAGCTGATTGGGGGAAACCAGAGCATTGCAAAAAGGATTGTTCTTGAAGACACGCAACTGTTCGAAAACAGAAATGAAGTTTTAGATTAAGCTTTGAGAAAATAAAGGGCAGGAGGGAAAGAGTTAAGAAAGTCTTTACCACTTACCGAGAGGGTAAGACATGCCAATCATAGTTACTGAAGAGGGCTCTGTTTGGATCCTCTTTGTTCTGGGCTAAGATCTGCTTACCCTAGACAGAGCCATAGACTCAGCAAACTCCTCTGCAGGGCCTGTACCTTATCTGAATATTAGAGCCTCACCTGGAAGTCTAAGGACTTACTAGCTGAGGCCCAGAGGTGTCTCCTGAATTCCAAGGACCTGCTAACAGCAACTGCCAACTCTATACTCTGAACTCGGAAGAATATGGACATGGGAGTCAGGAGACATGGATTTTTGAAAGCTGATGTGTTTTCAAATCCTGGGCTGAAACCCTGAAACCCTGGGCTGGTTGTTAAACCCTCCCAATCCCTACTCTTTTTATCTATTAAGTGGCAATACTAATCAAGTATCCCTTATCCAAAATGATTAGGACCCAGAAGTATTTCAGATTTGGGTTTTTTTTTTTTTCTTCTTTTCTGGTTTCAGAATATTTGCAGATACATAATGAGATATCCTAGGAATGAGATTGAAGCCTAAACATGAAACTCATCTATATTTCGTATGTATCTTATGCACATAGCCTGAATTGGGTGCAATACTCTTAGTGATCATGACTGGTCACATGAAGTCAAGTGGGAATTGTCTATTGTAGCATCATGTCAGCAAACAGTTATGGGTGGTAGAGTATTTCAGATTTGGCATTTGGGGATTAGGAATGTTCAGCCAATCATGAGAAAAGTTACATCATAAGATTATGATGAGGATAAAAAAGGACACTTTGTAAACTCCTGATTCTCAGTACAAATTACAACATATTTATCATAATTGAGGAATTGCTTTAAAAGTAGGGTCCCATAGTTTAGCATCTCTCCATCTAAAAATGCCACAAGCCATCAGTCAAGGAAAGAGGGAAGCAGAAGTCATTTTCCTAAAGGAAGGTAGTTCAGTCACTGCTTCTCAGAGCAGGCCCCTATTCCTTGTCTCTGCTTTATTCCCAAGACACCTTCACCTTCATTTGCTTTCCATTTGCCAGGAAGGGATGAGAAAAGTACAACCCTGGAGTCAGGTGTGGTAGGTAGCACATGCCTTTACAAGGAACGTGGGAAGCTGAGACAGAAGGATCACAGGTTCAAAGACCAACTCAGCAACTTAGCAAGGCTTTCAGCAACTTAGTAAGATCCTGTTTCAAGTAAAAAACAATAATAAAATAGGGTTGGGGGGTATATCTCAGAGGTCTAAGCCCCCTGGGTTCAATTCCCAGCATGTGTGCACATATATAAAAGCCTTGGATTTTTGGGGGGTGTGGGGTGGTTCCCAACACAATCAATCTCAGAAGCATAATGTGAAAAATCCAAACTTTCTCCTGGGCCTCTCTGCACATCTCCCTCTACCACACATTGAGATTTCCACTCTGAATGAAAGCCACTGCACTTGGAAAGCAGCAGAGAGGCCGAGCCTCCTGTATGTAAAGGAGAGAAGCAGATACCAGGGTCAAGCAGGGGCACTTTTGAAAAAAGCCAAGACTGACTCAGTATGGGACATGGTAGTTTTCTGTCTCGGCCCAGCCAGAGAGTTGGGCAAGACCAGAGAAAGCATCTTTGTGAAATACAAACTCCAGGCTCTGCTCCTTCCTCAGCTGACTGTCCATCAGGGCAATCTTCCCAGGCCTGCATTTCCCGGATGGCTGGGAGCCACACACAGGCTTCCACATGACTCCGGCCTGCCAGACAAATGTGTGGCCCTGGCTGAGAATGCTACAGAGGCTGCGGGGGTGAATGGACCCTGGGTCCCAAGAGGGATATTGAGGCGTGTTGGAAATGTTGCATTTGGAATCTTGTGCTTGACTGCTCAGAAATGCATGGCTTGGGTAACTTTCTGGTTTAACTTACAGGAAGGTCTGATGGGGGTAAAGCAGGAATGTTGTAACAGCTCGGGATCACCTTGGAAAAATACCATTCACTGCCAGCCTGGCACAGTAATTCCAGGAAGTAGCTGGTGGTGAATCAGCGGCCTGCTCCTTCCTTGTGGCTTCAGGAAGTATGTCCAGGGCCTCACCCATCCAGGGAGCAGGATTCCCGCCATCCACGTACAGACTCTGCTGGAAGGGACTGAAGAGGGGACTCCACTCCACGCAAATTCTCTACCCACCCAGACAAAGGAAAAGGGATGATGAGACTTCTAGGCACCAGGCTCTCCCTGGTTCTTTTGGAAATAGTGTTTAGACTCTTGATATAAATGGTCACACACAGTTTCTAATTTTCTCGTCTGGAGTTCCCAAAAATAAAACTAGGTAGAAATCTCTACACCCAGGGAGGGGGCATGGTGGCACATGCCTGTAATCCTAGTACTTGGGAGGCTGAGAGAGGAGGATCACAGCTTCGAGGCCAGTCTCAGCAAATTAGCGACTCTCAGCAACTTAAAGAGACCCTGATTCAAAATAAGAAAATAAAATAGGGCTTAGGATGTAGCTCAGAAATAGAATGCCCCTGGGTTCAATCCCCAGTAACACACACACACACACACACACACACACACACACACACACACACACACACGAAATCTCTGCTCCCTGGATGGCACAGCTTGCATTTGCTTCCACATGACACCAGCCTCTTCCCTGCAGTCGGCAGGGTGTGGGGAGCTCATGGAAGGTTGGTTGTTGGTGCTACAGGCAGACGTTGTTTGGACATGTGAGCTGCTGTAGTGAGGGTGAAGGGGCTGCCGTGGTAGGAGGGTTGCTAGGCAATGAGGACTGTCTTGGGAAAAGGCAGGGGTTGTAGTTCCAGCTGTCCTTCCTCGTCTTGGGCCCTCTGGTGGCCTCAACCCAAATGGAGAGCATTCTTATCGTGTACGTGTGTGTGTGTGTGTGTGTGTGTGTGTGTGTGTGTGTGTGTGTCTAAGAATTAAACCCACGGGCATTCTGCCTCTGAACTACACTGCCAGCTCCCCCACCCCTTTTGAAACAGGGTCTCCCTAAGTTACTGCATGCTGGCCTCAAAGCTGAGCTTCCCATCTCAGCATCCCAAATCTCAAGTATTTAGGAATTACAGTAGTATGCCAAGGAGCCTGGCTAGAACTACCATTTTTTTTTTTTTTTTTTTTTTTAATTTTCTTTAGTACTGGGGATGGAACCCAGGAGCATTCTACCTCTGAGCTACACACCATCTCTTTTTTGTTCTTGCTTTTTACTATTTTGAAACAGGGTCTTGCTAAATTGCTGAGGCTGGCCTCAAACCTGCAATCCTTCTGTTTTAGCCTCCCAAGTACTGGGATTATAGGCAGGCGCCACCATGCCCAGCTGCTTGCTGCCTTTTTATTGGCCAATCTCTGGGCCCCTCCTGAGGTTGCTGCTGCCCCTAGAAAAGTTTTGGGTCACTGGACATAGCATTTGTGTCTCAATTTTCCTACAGCCTTATGAAGCTGATTAAATTGTGGGCAGATTTAGAGAAACGGATCATTTCAGATTAGTTCCTGTGTTTTCACCTCCGATTGAGAGAACAAGCTAATTTTTTTTTCCTTCTCTTCCCCTCCCCCTCCTTATGTCTGGCTCAGCTCCATGCTGTTGCATTTAAACACCAGTGTAGACCTGGTTGACCCAGATTGGGCCCTGATGACTGTGACCACAGTCCATGTTCACGATGACTCAGGAGAACCCGGGCCTTGAGAGATGAACTGAGTCAATGAATGTGAGCCGTGTGGTATGTTATCCACCCCGTCCTATTGTTTCATGCCCACTCCCTTGCCTTTCTCTGGGTGCCAGTGTCCTTGGCTTTCCAGGGTCTGTGTGAGATCGCCACAACCATCCTCCAAGACTACTTATCCTCATGGCCTCTAGGACGGGAGTCCTCGGACCAGTTGGGGCAGGCAGCTGAATGGTGAGCGTAGATCTGAAGAGTGTAGGGAGGGGATCCAACTGTAGGCTCTTCTGGTGTCAGCTCCAAGAGACAGTTTTGGCCTGACTCATGTGTCACCCCATCCCCCAACAGAGGGGAGAATTTAAATGCTACTAGAAAACTGCTAGATAAGCCCCAGGTGAGGGTAGATGAAGGTCAAGGGAAGAGGAGGACCTCTCAAGTACCAGGCCCCAGAGTTCATTTCCTGTGCCAATAAACAATGTCACTGCGGACCCTGTCCTTCCTCCTACCTGCCTTTACTCAGTTTCCATTCGTTCTCTCTCTGCCTTTTTTGGGGGGCAGGAGGGGAATTGTTTATTATCTAGTCGAGTGGTTCTTATCAGCCAGACCACAGGGAATCTGTTAGACAGGCAGATTGGCAGACCCCACCCAGGCCTACTGAATCAGAAACTTGGGAGTGGACCTGCAAGTCTCTTCTAACTGGCCTTCCAGGTGATTCTGAGGTGAAGACCCCAGTGGTCTCTTTCCCCAGCCAGGTTGCAGCCTCCTGAGAGTCCAGCCAGGAGGGCTCGGTGCAGTCCTGTGTGCTGAGTGCAGGGCCCTGAATAGGAGCTGTGCCAGGGAAGCAGAGAAGGTTCCAGAAGGCAGCCTGGAGATGATCAGAGCTCAGGCCCAAGGGCCAGGACCTGGTTCTAGCTTGATGACCCTGGCCAAGTGGCCTCTCAGATTCTTTGGCTCTTGTTCTGTAAAGAAACTGGAAAGAACTGGGTCTTTGAGGTTTGGACAGCATTCACATTCTGTGAGTCTAGGTCTGTCCACCATTGGCCTCATTATTCCTCCTTCCTGATAACTCTCTGCCCAGCCCCAAGGGAAGCTCTACTCTTCTCCTGGGTCTGGGTCAATGACTCTGTGTATGTATGTGTGTGTGTGTGTGTGTGTGTGTGTGTGTGTGTGTGTGTGTGTAAGAGAGAAAGAGAGAGACAGAGAGAGAGAGAGAGAGAGAAAGAGAGAGATTGGAATCTAGAAATGAAATAGCAACACAGGTATGAGAAGCCATTGTCTCCAGTGGGAATGGGGCTCTCTGAGTGCTTGCTCCCAGAGGGTTGAACTGTCTATTAATTATTTGTGGAGAGCTAACTATGGGCCAGGTACTATGAACCTCAAACATGAATAAGTTCACTATCTACTTGGAAGTTAGAACGCAGTTGTGTGTAAAAGTAAATATAAGACTTAGATATTTCAGACAACAGCTGAAGAGATGGTTTTGTGGTTACCCAAGGTATTGTATCCTGGATTCAAACAGCATGGTCCCCCTGTCAGGAACTCAGCTGAGCAGTGGAAGAGCAGAGCTGAGCTCCCAGGTGTCGGGGGTAGCCACTTAGAACAGCAAGCCAGAAAGGAAAGTTAGGCCTCTAACTGCTTGCTGCGGTGATACAGGCAAGAGAGTCAAACCAGAAAGCCCAGCAGCTTCCCCCCCTCCATGTTCCCATGAAGCAGCAGCGTGGGGCTGGGGCAGGTGAGTGGGCACAGGTGTGCAGGGAGCCCTGACCAAGGCCGGCAGTTTTGTGGGTGCTGGGGTAGAGGAGGAGAGGGAGGACCAGCAGTGGAAGAGTACCCGGAACTGAATAAGGAAGGTGCCTTCAGCACGTGCTTCCCCCAGAGGCCTGGGTGGAGGAGCCTTGAGAAGACCAGGGGAGGCTCAGACAGAGACTTAGGAATGTAAGGTGTGAACAGTATGGCCGCCGACCGAGGGGCCCAAGGCCAAGACTGCAGCTCAGAGATTACAGTGCGCTGGCTGTATCTGTGTGGGGATGGTGAGTTTTCTGTGAAGCGAGCCAGGCAAAGCCTTTGTGATCATTTGTTGTCAGGTCAGGCCGGAAAAATCATGTAGGCTTTCAACCAGGCACCCGCTTCCTCACCTCCCCAGGGAGACTCTGTAGCCTCTACCCCAACCTGCCTCTCCTGAGCCTCCTTCAGCGCTCAGGCAGGGGTCTGGGCATCTGCCTTTGTGCAGAGGTGAGTGACATTTTCCAAGTAGAAGCTGCTTTTGACCCACATGTCCAGGCTCGTGACTCCCTCAGTTCCTGCTGTTTTAAGCCTCGGCTTAAATAATTGAAAGGTCGAAGCACCAGCTCCTCTCAAGGGCTTGAGTTACTGGCACGTAAAACTCTTCCTATTAAGTCAAGTGGTACTTTCCTACCTTTTTCTGAAGATGATCACATACTAATTGCTACAGACTAGAGCTGTTTTTCTGAAAGTCGTCCAGATCCATATGGAAAATGTTGGATATTTCAGTATAAATCTTGTGTCCGGTCTTTCCTATGGCATTGTAAGGTTCTTGAAGACAGCCTTACATGTCCCTGTCACCCAGCATACTGTGCTCTTTAACTTGTGTTGTTTGGACAAGCGTTCAGGATTCAGTATGTTGGCTGAGCACAGAACCATCTCTTTGGTTGTTGTCTGAAATATCTAAGTGTTAGTGTTGTATTTATTTTTGTACACAGCTGTGTTCTATATTTCCAAGTAGATAGTAAATATATTCATGTTTGAAGCTTCACAGTACCTGACCCTTAGTTAACTCTTAACAAATAAATACTTAAAAAATTTGATTTCTGAGCCATGCATGGTGGTGCATGCTTGTAATCCCAGTACTTGAGAGGCTGAGAGACAGGAGGATTACAGGTTCAAAGCCAGCCTCAGCAACTTAGTGAGGCTCTAAGCAACTTAGTGAGACCCTGTTTCAAAATAAAATAGGTCTGGGATGTAGCCTGAAGGTAGAAGGCTCCTAGGTTCCATCCCGAGTATCACAAAAATAAATACATAAATTTGACTTCTAGAAACAGTCTTCACTATGAGACAGAAGGTTTGGAATGGGAAGTTCAATACTCTCAAACTCCAAGAAGACCTGTTCCCCAGGAGTTGAGATGGAGGTCATGACCCAACAGGACTGGAGTGCCACTCTACCTCTCAGAGGGTGGCCGTAGGCTTATTTGGGGGGTGGGGGTACTATTTCTGGAGACAGTGAGACAGTAGTCCCCCTGTGTTCTACCTTGTCCCAGTATGCAGACTAAGTTGGTGGAGATTTATGGGTTTGTGCATGAAGTGCTTGATGATGATTTTATTCATCAAGTCATCATCTCTAACCAGAGTGACCAAGGTACTGCTGAAACAGACTGTTTCAACAAGCCAGAAAGCTGACCTGCTGCTTTCTAATGGGATAATTTATAGAACTTAGGCAGAGAAAGGGCATAGCCCCTCCTACACACGTACATACACTTACACACACCCCACCGGCCAAACACATTCCACTCTTCCCCTCCTGCTTCACTGGAGGTAAGTGAGCGGGTGGGTCCCAGGCTGGGGGTTCTGCTGGACGGAGCCCATCCCTATCTTCCTCTCTGCTGATTTCTCTGACCACTTGTGGCCAACAGCCAGACTCTGGGTTTGTTCCTCCCATCAACTATGCAGAGGGAAAATTGCCCAAGAAATTCCGGCTCAGCATTCCTCCAAGGATCAGTGGTTCTGACTGCTCAGCAAAATTACCTGGAGAGTTTTTAATAATGTGGCTTCCTGTAACTTATCCTCAAACATTCTGATTCAGTCACCCTGGGGCAAAGCCCGATTGGCTGCATTTTTTTTTTTTTTTAACATTATAGATGATTCTGATGCGTGGGCAAGTTTGGGAACTACTAGACACATTTGAGCTCTGTGGAATGAAGAAACAGGTGAATCTTCTCCTTTGTGTCCTCCAGTGGCCAACACAATACCTGTACCTACGAAACCACTTAACAAGCATTTATTGAATCAGTGTGTGTGTGTTGGGGGAGGGGAGGTGTTAGGACTGGAAGCAGGGTGGGGGTTGGGAATCAGCCCTGCACTGGCCCTAGGCAAGCACCAAGGGATGCAGAAGGCGAAACCAATTGCAGTGAGGCTGGGGTTGGAAGAAGGCAGCAGGGCAGGGGAAGGTGTGAACAGAGAACGGAGTAATTCAAATCCCTAGTTGGAGCCGGTCCTGGGGGCACACACTAGTAATCCCATACTTGGAAGGCTGAGACAGGAGGATCACAGGTTTGAGACTGGTCTCCGCCACTTAGCAAGACTTTCAGCAACCTAGCAAGACCTTGTTTCAAAACAAAAAAAATACAAGGGACTGGAGATGTAGTTCAGAGGTAGAATGCCCCTGGGTTTGATCCCCAGTACTACAAAAATAAATAAATCCCTAGTTGGAGTACATAGCCCCTGCCCTTGAAAATGCTGCTCTGTTAAATGAGTTGCTGCCTGGGGTTGACACCTGCAGGAGATCTACACCCAGCTCCGCCTGCTAAAGTCACTTTCTTGTTTAGCCTATCTTAGGCCCTGTCTTGCCTCGGGGAAAGTCTACACTGCTTTCTCTGGTCCACAGGTTCCTTTTTGCCTCCTCCCTCCCCGGTTCATCACCACAGGCTCCTTGTCCCCATCTCTTATCTGCCCTGGCCACCCTGACTTCTTTCAGGCCTTACAGGGTGACATGCTCTCCCAGCCTATACTCATCCCTACTCCCCCACCTCCACATGGGGCTCCCCATTTCACCAGTAAACTCCAACAGGACCATCAGATTACTACATGAAAACATCTGTCTGCATCCTGAGGGTCAAGGTCAATCTGCAGTAAGTGTTCCAATATTTCAGCAGCACTGGGGACTGAGTTTTGCTTTTGTTCCTGTAAAACTGGATTGATTCAACAGAGATGTAGGCCTCACAACTGGGATCTAGAGAGGAATTGGAGGTGGGGGGGGGGAGGTTGAGAGTTGTGCTAAGAAAGAGCAAAGGAAGCATTGGTAGGTGAATAAGACAAAACACTGGAGAGAAGGCAGGGTGTTGCACCCAAACTATCCTGGGGGCTCAGGCCGGGCTCCTATGATCACACTCAGTCAAGGCAGGCTGCTGAGCCAGCTCCAGCATTGGGGAAACCCAGGCCCAGTACAGGCAAGCAATGGCTGCAGGCTGAGCTCAGGCACAACACAGGGCTGCAGGCAGGAGCTGGACGGGCACTTGGGCAGAGCACTCTGAGGCCCACGGTGTGCAGATTGGATAAGGTACCCCAGGGACCCTGTCCAGGGCACCATGTGGAGTGGACAGGCGCCTCAAGGCTGGTGCTGCAGGCAGCTGATTCGCCTACTTGATGCTCTGATGCCTTGATTTGGTCTGACAAGCAAAGGCTGCTGTGAGAAGCAGCCTGGATTTCTGACATTCAGCAGGCTGGAAACAACCAGCCAGGCTCCTGGAGGTATGACTACAAATGTCTTGCCCTTTTGAGACAATTGCCAGCTTGAAGGGGCTTTTCTCTATGTCGACCTGCCCTCAGGTAGTCTGGTGTGGGCTTTAGTCTAGGTTCAGCTTCTAACTCTGTAGATTAGGGGAGTCATGTGAATTGACTACAGCTCTGCTTCCCTCTGTAAAATGGGGTTGTTGATAGCCCAGCCTTTTCTGCCTCTGATAGAATATGATTCTAAGTGTCTGACTGTCCCTTCTAATTACGTGTTCTACACTTGATGTCCACTGCTTCTAGAAGCCTAGAACTCCAGATGTTCACTCTGGGAAAGACTTAAAGATGACTCTGATGGAAAATGGTGCTGATTAAGTGGGATGTGGCAGTATATGCCTGTAATCTCAGTACGTAGGAGGCTGAGACAGGAGGATGGCAGGTTTGAGGCCAGCTTCAGTAACTTAGTGAGACTTTCAACAATTTAATGAGACCCTGTTTTAAAAAAAAAGACTGGGGATGTGGCTTGGAGATAGATTGTCCCTGGATTCAATCTCCAGTATGGGAAAACAAAAATGATGCTGATTAACCTGTTATGAATCACAGAGCCTATAAGAATCCACTGAAATATATGAACTTCCATCCTAGAAAAATCAATATACCTGTCAGACATTGCTTTCAACTGCAGGGAGTGGCTGGTTTAAACCACAGACCCCTGTTAACATCTGCAATCTGTTCAACTCCTCTTGTAGGTGAAGAGACAGCCAGAAACAAGCCTTCCAGGTTTCCCCCATCTTCCAGTCCTTTACACTGTGAGTACAACCTTTTTCTCCTTTCTTCCTTCAATTGGCCTCCTTGGCATCCTCCCACTTGGGCGCTCTCAAGAAGGAAATTGGTGTATAAATGATTGTAAAAGATGTGTAATAGAGAACGTGAAAAGTAATATCCCCTATCTCTTTCTAGCTTCATCCTCATGCTTTCATAAACCATGGCAGAGTACAAGGTGTGGAACAAACTGCTGCCACAAAGTACTCCCCACCCACTGAAAACCGACTTCACTATCACATTAAACTCCTTACTCCAGCAGCCACCTGGCTGGGGCAAAAGAACCAAAGCAATTTTTGCACAGTGGTTTGCTAGCCCAGGGTATCCTGTTGCACATGGGCTTCTTGCACAATGGGGAACCACGGGGAGGGGCCTTTTGAATGTACTTGCAAGAAACAGCTCTAACAATGGATGATTCAAGAGGCTGTAATGGGCCCTCATTCCTACTGTGTTGTTTTGATAAGGTGACAGAGCCCAGCTGCGGATAGGAAGGCAGTAAATAGAAACCTAACCTCTTGCTATTCAGAATGAGGAAAGGACCAGGGGCATTAGCATCACTGGGAGCTCATAGAAATGCAGGCTCTGGCTGGGGCCTATTGAAAGGAGATCTGCATTTTGGCATGATGAAGAGAGGATCTGGGTACTTGTTTGAGAGGCCCAACCCAAAGTCTATTGTGAATGGCCAATGCTAGAGTCTCAGTCATCCCTTTTTAACCCTGTGATAAAAAACACAACTGGTAGTCCAAATTCCTCTAAGCTCTGTGTGTAAGAGACAGTAGCTGTGCTCACAGGAGGGTCCACTTCCCACTGGCACACACCCCTCTCACTCAACCAGAGTCCTCACTCACCTGTTGACCAAGTTACCAACCTTGGGCTACTTCCATCCTATTTTTTTTTTATCTTCTGGGAAGGCAGAGGTCTACTCTCTGAGCAGAATGTAGTTTGTCTTTAGCTTTAGCAGTAGCTCTGACCTCAGTGCTGCTGGAATCAGTTCCAAGGTCTAACTACATGGAAATGGGGACAGGATGACTCCGAGCTGGAGCTGGGATGGCCAATGCCACAGCCTCGCACTATTTCCATTTGCCCTTAGAAATGAAGGTGCAGAAACTACAGGAGGTGAGAAGGGCACAGGCTAGTGGCTTCCAGAGTGGAACAGAGGGAGAAAGATGGAAGAGACACACAGAAAACTGCCCAGAGGAAGACAGGCTGGAGTGACACCTGCTGAGACAGAGACCTGATCCTCCAGGATGTCTCTCCCTGCCTATTCTCTACAAATACTGGGGTTTCTGTGGTTAAGAAAAGAGATGCTTCACCAGCTTATAGAAGATGTAATATAGGCACTTTGTTGTTGTCCTGGCTTTTAAAGAGGTCAAAAGCAAGCCAACTTCAAGGTGTTAGCTACTCTGTTTGCAGCCCTAGAAAGCCATCCTTGATCTTTTATTGTCCTGCCTTTGCTTAGACCAGCAGACTCTCCCTGGGGAAATGGCTTGCTTTAAAAGAGATGCTATTATAGCTGAAGACGTTTCTCTGATTCCTTGTGGGAAGCTGTTGTGGTATATATACCCTGTACTTTCTATTCCTTTTGTTGTTGTTGTTGTTTGCTTGTTTTGGTACTAAGGATTGAACCCAGGGGCATTCTACCTCCAAGCTACAACCCTAACTCTTTATTTTTTATTTCAAAAGAAAGTCTTGCTAAGTTGCTCAGGCTGGACTCACATCTATGATCCTCCTGTCTCAATCTCCCAAGTACTGGGTTTACAGGCATGCACCACCATGCCCAGCCTATTCATATGTTGTTACCTAGGTGAACAGCAACTAAGTAGACACAGCTGCTTAAAATTCAGCAGGACTCATGGAGATTGGTTCAGACAACAGGAAAAATCAGTGCAAGCATTGATTACAGAGTATAAATTGTAAGATTTTGGGGGAGAGGGGCCTAGATTCAGTTGGTGGAATCAAATGATGATTATGTGGAATCCTGAATTGGTGAGAGAATCAGAGAGGTGCTGATTCTGCATAGTGTGCCCACATCAAGTTGAAAGGAATAAAACTTCACCCCATCTTATAGATATTGGGCAGTTTATGAAATATAGATGCTACAAAGATACTCATATTTCCCCCAAATGATTAACTAGAGGCTTGCCAAATCACAAATCCTCTAACACAAGTCATGACTCAGCTCCAGGCACCTGCTCACTGTGGGCTGCTCATGACTCAGCTCTCTGGCCAATCCAAGATTTTGTTTTGGTATAAACTCAAACTTACCTCCTTCAGGAAGACTTCCTGAAGATCCCAGCTCAAAGGGATCTCATTCTTAGTACAAAGGAAATTTACAGCTCAGGAATAGGCTACCATACCATCACACTCTTCTAGTGTAACCCTGGAATTATTCTCTAATTGTGTTATTTCGTCTGTCTACACAGATGGATCAGTAGCTTTCTGTGTTGTGCTTCTCCAGGTATTTCCCAAGTTCCTACTATAAGCAGTAGGTGCATGATGAAGGACAGCTGGATTGACCTTGACAGTAATCTCTAAGTGGCAGATCCTTGGCTCATCTATTTGATACCCAGGACCTCTTTGGCAGACCAAGAAAGGTTTAGGACTACTGACTCCGGGACATTCTTGGCTCTGAATGAATGCTTTGTTTTTAAAAGTGGGGTTTTTTGGTTTTGTTTTTGTCTCTGGTGCATTGAGGAGACAAAGCCTCACTGTCAGTGTGTTTCTTAAGAATTTTCTGGTGCTGGACAACACCGTCAGGCCAGGGTCCCCACACGGACTCCCCCGCTTTTCCCTGTGCAATCCCTAGAGATGAGGCAGGCAGTAGAAGGCATTCAAACTATGGTCCACTTCTAGAAGAAACCTGGACAGTTTGGGAGCTCATTTCTTCTCACATTCCCCCGATGTTCTGAATCAAAACTAATGAAAAGAATGTCTGTGTTTCATTCGCAGATATTCATACTTCTCCAAAAACAGTTTGGCTAGCTGGAAGGTCAGTGACCATTGACCAGTAAGACTTGTAGGTGTGAATGAGAGAAGTGTTCTGGATTTCTCAACACCACTTTCTACTTTATACCCCCTTCATCCTTATGAGATGGCTGAGACCAGTCATTTGTTCTCAAGTGGCTTGTGTCTGCTGCGTGTCAGACACTGTGGTGTGTGTTAGAATGACAAGGGAATTAAACGCTATTCATCACCTAGTGGGACAACTGGGATTAATCAAATAAATAACAATAAATATATAATTATCAACTGTGAAAAGGTCTCAAAGGAAAATAGAATGCTCTGCAAGAACATTACAAGAGGCTTTATCTGATCCTATGGTGTTGGGAAGGAGAATTCAGGAAGGGCTTCTCAGAGGAAATGACGAGCTAAGCATTGAAAGAAAAATCCAAATTAAAAAGTGAAGAGGGTTAAGGAAGTGCTCATGATTGGAAAAACTTGATCATTAGAGAAACTGAAATCAAGTCCTTGAGGCCAGATTAAAGCCAATGAAGAAAGCAAGGGTCTGGAGAGGTGGATGGAGGGGTTGGATGTCGGGGAATGCATTGCAATGTTGGGGTCTTTACCTTTTATTTGGAAACAGTGGAAAGCCATTTTAAGGAGGGGATGAGGACATTACATTTGTCTCTAGAAGCTTGCCCTGGTGAGACAATGGAGAGCAAAGACATCATGACTAAGTCTTTTCTGACTCTCTCCTTGCATCATCTAAAAAACCATTCAAATCCTGCTCCTATATCTCCAAGGCAAAGTAGGTTAAGCTTCCCAAGGTCCATGAAAAGCCTGAGGGCTTGTTGAAAGGGCAGGGGGGTCTTGTTGAAAATCACTGCTCAGGTGTTCAAAAATCCAGATTCCTTTATTTCCATCAGCATTTTGCCTCCACTCCTAAGGAATAAATCCTTTAAATTATAACCCGTGGGTCCCCATGCCCAGGCAGGCTCACTGCTGTTGGATCACAGTAATCATGGCTTTGACTATGACTTGCCAATCCCAAATTAAATGATTAGCTCAAGGTCAATGGGCTACTCAGCTGCCACTCCATGGTCAGCTTTGTGGTTCCCTGCACATGAAGCAGATGTGCTCCTCTGGGATATTGTCATGGGCTTCTGATACGGATCACTCAGAGAAGACAAGAAAGATTTCCATGCTCTCCAAAGAATTTGTTCTTGGGTAGTCCGGTGAATGTGAAGATTCAGAAGTTCCCAGGATCAGCTTCTAGGGTGGTCAGAAATTGAGTGGAAAGTAATTCTTTATTTGAAAAGCATTTTAAACCAAGTTTGGTTCTTCCTGAGCTCAGAACTTCCTTTGTGGGAGACACCAGCTTTCTTGTGGGCTTTCCCCACCTTGCTATTTCCTGAAACCACTGAGATAGTTGAAACAGGCATAGGAACAAGCCTTGGGTTGCCAGAAAGACTCTTTAATCCTCGACAGGTTTTGTTCTGCAAAGTAATGGCTTATTCAGTTGATTTACTTTACAAATTTTGCACTCTTGGCGGGTTATGTCTGGGCCTTTCCTGGCCTTCTGCAGAAATGAGAGACAGGGTTACTTACCCTTCTGCATTTTAAAGGAATTCCAGGAGTGCTCAGAAAAGCTGCTGGAAACACTGTTGTTATTTAAGGACTTCTGAACATGAATGCTTTAGGCCCTAGTAATGGAGTTGAAATTAGAAATGAGTCTTGTGCCAGGGGTGGCATTCTACTTTCATCAGACTAGGTAGCAGGGCATGCGAGGTTTTATGGGTGGCTTCTTGGAGGAAGAGCAGCTTGACAAATGGAACCTGTATGCTTGGTTTTGTCCTCGTGGACAGAGCTTTTTCCCTTCAACCCACTTCCCACTCTGTGAACTGATCTGTCCTGACAGCTGCTAAATTTGTCCTCTCATTCCTGGGGCTCAGTTTGGCACTCCCACGAATCTTTCCTTTCAAATTCTGCTCTCTTCATTTAAAGGGTTATTCTGCCTTACTTCAGGGGCAGAATAAACTGCCTTAAAATTCTTCTTTCAACCAGCAAACAGGTTCCTATGATTATGTGCCTCTATGGTGCCAGAACTTACCCACCAAATATGAATTTATATTTAGGTATAAAAGAGCTACTGCCAGACATGGTGGCACACACCTATACTCTTAGTATCTAGGAGGCTGATACAAGAGAATCAGGCCTAGCAAGAGTTCTAGCCTGTCTCCCATATCGGAGGGTTTGAGACCAGCTTTAGCAACTTAGCAAGACCTTCAACAACTTAGAGAGAACCTCAGCATCTTAGTGAGACCCTGTTTCAAAATAAAAAATAAAAAATGAGCTGGGATGTAGCTCAGTGGTAGAACATCCCTGGGTTTGATCCCCAGTACCACACACACACACACACACACACACACACACACACATACACACACATAAAATCTATAAACAAATCTGAAAAACACACAAGTCACAAGCAATTATGTGATGTCCTTTTAAAAATTTTAATGGACAAGGACAAATAATTTCATTACATGTATACACTGTGGAATATGAGGCTAATTAGCATGTCCATCACCTCATTTGCTTACCATTTCTTTGTGGTAAGCACATTTAAAATCCATTCTTTGAGCAATTATGAAGTATAAGTTATTATTGATTAGAGTCACTTTCTGTTCAGTTTTCTTTCTGGTCCACGCACCACAGGAATGTTTTCTCTGTTCTGTTCCTTCAAATTAGCAATGTCCATGTTCAGATCTAAGAACACGTTCATTGAAAGGCAGAGCCAAAATTCAGTCTGGCTGACCATCCCATCTGTCACCAGCTGGTGGAGTGGCCCTGGACCAACCACCTGACCTCTCTGTCTTCACTTTCCTTGTTTGTAGAATAAGGATAATAATACCATTATACTCTCCTAGGATTATTGTGAAACTTATTTAATGTGCAGTACGTTGGTGAAGTGTGCCAAGTTTTAAAATAGTATAAAAGTCTAATAACTAGGTTATTATGTGAAATGGTGTTTTCCTATCCTTCTTTCTATTCTTCCTGGAAACAAACAAACAAAATTCATGCCAAACTAAACACTTGTGATGGCAGGCCTAATTCAAGCCAGAGTGGAGAAAGCTGGCAGCATTGTGGCACCCATTATGGGTTCCTAGAACACACGTACTCTGCTTCTCTGCTCTGGATTTGCTTCTTCATGTTGTCTCTACAGCCTGCACCTCCCCTTGGAGCCTGGGAGAAGTCAGTACACATCCCAAAGGCATAGTCTGCGGCATATCAGCATCAATTCCACTAAGAGTTCTGGCCTATCTGCCATTTTTGGAGGGCTTGAAGAAAGATTTTTGAGGGTTCTTTGACTCTTGACAGTGCTTCCTACACTGAAAATTTCTGGGAGCAGAAACTAATCCCTGCCAATTCTTTGTCTAGGACACAGTGACTTCCTGGCCACGAGTAAATGCTTCTGTGAGGGAAAGGGTTGTGTCCCAGCGCTGTCAATAGCTAGCTGGCAGGCGTAGGGTGTGGCTCTCAATTTCTCTAGACATGGTTCTCCTAAGTTGGAGGTTTTTCAAATGGTATCAGTGAAACCCTTTTGGGGGGGTATGTTTGGAGAGAGGAAGAACCCTTTAGGGGGTATGTTTGGAAAGAGGATGTTTGTTGTTGTTGTTGTTTAGCATTTTGGACATCCTTATAAAATTTGAGCTAATTGAAAAAATTGGACATTGCTTTCTTCTAGCACTAATGGTCTATTTGGAAGTTCCCTCAGAGTCCTCGCTGATTGCTCTCATGAGATACTTATTATCATCCAGCCTCTCCCTCTCTCTCTCTCTCTCTCTCTCTCTCTCTCTCTCTCTCTCTCTCTCTCTCTCTCTCAATATCTGTGGGAAAGTCAAGATTAGAAAAGTAGCCAAGCTTGGTATTGTGACCTATAATCCCAGTACTTGAGAGGCTGAGACAGTAGGATCGCCTACTGTCTCAGCCAACCCTGTAATTTAGTGAGGCCCTCCACAACTTAGTGAGACCTTGTTTCAAAATAAAAAATAAAATAGGTCTGGGGTATTGCTCAGAGGTAGAATGCCCCCAAGTTCAATCCACACTACTCCAAAAAATAAAAATAAAAATGGAAAGAAGGAAGAAAAAAAGAAAGAGGTTATCACACTGACATCTGATAGATGAATTCTTGAGTTGATCCATCTAGTCTAGCAAGGATTTCTGTAGGCAGTGGTGCTGATAAGGATTGGGTCAGGTGAGAAAGAGACAAGGGCTGGAACCCTCATGGCATGTCTACCTCCCTGGAGAGGAGAAGCACAGGTCAGCGATTTGCAGATAGCTTCTGAGCTTCTATGGGTGCCCATGCACTTCAGGGTTGGTTGTGTGTGTGTGTGTGTGTGTGTGTGTGTGTGTGTGTGTGTGTGTGTGTGTGTGTGTGTGTGTTTTCTAACTTTAATTAAAATAGACTTTGGTAGAAAATGAAGAGATGGACAACTCGACTGTGCTGTCTTCTAGAAGCAGCATAATTTGCTCATCCCCTGGCTGCCAACAGCTACCAGTACCATTGACCCAAGGCTTCTTTCTATGACTTTGCCAAGTACCTCAGCAGCAAGAGTGTGTATCTGATGGGCTGTGAGTTGTGGGGCATGTAGGGTGTCCTGGAGGAGGCTTCCAAAGGGAATCTGTTCCAAAATTGATAAGATCCACGAATAATTTACCAGACCTACCCATCCCACTGGATGTAGTCTCCAAAACAAGGAAACAGGGACATCATACACCTTAAACCTGTGTTCTCCTTTTTCATCTCCAGCAGTTAGTTCCTGTCATACAACCCTTCCAAAACCTCAAATCGAATACTTTCTTCTTATTCAGCACAAGGCTGATCCAGCCATGGAGAGGTCCTATGAGCATGTAGGGGCTGGTAGGTTTTTCAAAACCTATCCTTAAGCTCTTCCCGAAACCACCTGTAGATTCTCTGTCTCTTCTCTCCCCTCTCTACTCCTTCCGCCACCCTGCCTCCTACTCCATGGGGAACTCATGGTGGCTCCTCTTATTCTTGCTGTCATCCTCTGGCATAGGACCTTGCTACATAATTCTAAGTGTCTGGAAACAATCTCTCGGTAACGTGTTGACACTTCAGTACTTTTCTGAAGTCAAGAGGCAGATTTCTCAGGAAACATTTAAAAGGAGATTAGGTTTCTCTGTTTTGAATTATGGCACATGGAGAGAGAAGCTCATACAAAGTATTATAAAAGGCTTAGAGAAACCCCAAGGCCAAAGCTCCTTAAAAAGAGTTTTATGACCTAGTTGGAATGGGGCACAAGTTGCTTTTTTTGGTTGGGTTATTTAAAACAATTGTGTGACATCATTGTTTAGTCACTGGCTTGTGTTTATCCCTAAGGCAGTTGCTAGCAAATGGTACTGGCAACACAGGGTGCTGTTTCATATACTGTACAGCAGGTATCATGGGCAAGTTCACTAATTTGCAGACATGCAATTTTCTCACTCAACAGATTTTTGGTTTATCCAATCAGCACAGGAGAGAACCTTCAGGAGGCAGAGGAAGTCTGGCAAATCACCATCCATTTAAAAAACAGAACTATATTTTAAAACAAACTTTTCTTTAGCATTAGCTGCATCTTACTATTTAGTTGTTTTTGTTGTTGTTGTTTATTTGTTTGCTTGTTTTTTGCATTTTTTTTTTTTTTTGGTGTGTGATACCGGGGATTAAACCCAGGGGATTCTACTTCCAAGTTACACCCCTAGACCTATTTTATATTTTATTTTGAAACAGGGTCTCTCTCACTAAGATGCTGAGGCTGGTGGTGAATCTTGACCTCCCAAGTACTGGGATTACAGGTATGCACCACCACAATGCCAGGTCTTTTTTTTTTTTTTTCCTTTTTTTCAACTTTTTATTTTGAAATAATTTCAAGCTTACAAAAATATAATAATAGTGTAAAAAAAAAAAAAAACTCCTATATATCCTTTGCCCAGATTCACCAATTCTAGAACAGTATTTTGTTATATTTGCTTTATTTCTTTTCAGATACTTCTATTTCTTCTCCTTTACCTCCTCTTTTTCTTCCTCTTCCTCCTCCTTTTCCCCCTACACTTAAGAATAAATTTCAATCATCATATTCCTTTATCCCTAAATATTTCAGTGTGTATTTCTTAAGAGTAAAGATATTCATTCACCTTGCAGTATAATATTCAAAACCAGGAAGTTCAATATAATACTATTATAAAGAGGTCTATAGACCTCTTTCAAATTTTGCTATTTATCCCCAAAATATCCTTAACTGTATTTTTTTTCTGGACAAGCTCTCATAGATAATGACATAAGGTGCTTTCATCTTCATTTACTTCTAAATATTTTATCATTGTCATTGTAAATTAATCTTTAACTGATTACTTAGAGGGTTGTTTTACTAGTTTCCCCCAGATAGTATAATTATTATCATCGTTATTATTGCTTTGAATTTCTTTTCATTATTAATTCAAATTTAATTGCACTATAGTCTGAGAACCTGGCCTCTGGAAAGTCCTTTCACACTTACTGAGATGTCCTTTGTGGTTTTAGCAGACGATAAGATTATATAAATATGTATTTGAGTCTAGTGTTGAGTCTGAGGGCTTTTATTCTACATATCTAGTAGATTTGTTGTTCAAACCTTTTCCGTTCTTGATAAACTTTCATTTTACTTGGTCCCTATAATCTACTCTATGGTTGCAGATTTGTGGATTTCTCCTTAGAATTCTCTCAGCTTTGACTTTGTAGTTTTCAGAGTCACACTGTTAGATGTTCACAGGTTCTTGAATGCTACAGCTTGGTGTATTATTCCTTCTATTATTATTCAGTGCTTTTGGCCTTAAATTCTACTTAGTGTGGTTTCTATTGCTATCCCAAGTTCCTTTCTTAGTGTTATTTATATAGTACCTCTTTTTTATTCCTTTACATTCAAGCTTTCTTTTTGGTTTGGTTTTGTGTCTCCTATCAGAAGCATATAGCTAGATTTTTTTAAAAATTCCCACTTTCATAACCATTTTTAGTAAGTAAATATAATCTTCTTAAATTTATTGTAACATATTTGAACTTATGCCTTACTTGGGATTTTCTCTTTTCTATAATTTTTTGTTCTACCTTATAAACATCTTTCTTGCCTTCCACTGCATTAATAAAGTTTCCATTTATTTATAGTATCTTAATAAATATGCATTTATTTGTTTATTTCAATGATTTCCCTTAAGTTTTAACACAGATACTTAACTTTTCTAACAAAGGCCAAAGTTATTCAGAATTTCCATTCTTCCCTTTACTATTGCATACTCCTCATAGAACTTGAACACAGCACTCCTCTCCCTGACTTCTGCCTGCTACATAGAGTATGTTTTGTTTTTTGTGTGTGTGTGTGGTATTGGAATTGAATCCAGGAAAAGTCTTCCTCTGAGATATAACCCAGTCCTTTTTTTTTTCTTTTTCCCTTGCTAAGTTGAGTGTGCCACCACACCCAGTTTAGAGCTTTAATTTTATCCTTTTTTCTTGCAGTGTTGGGGATCAAACCCAGGGCCTCACACTTGCAAAAGCATTCACTCTACTGCTAAGTAATACCACCCAGTCCCTTTATCTATTTTTAAAATTTTAAAAATAACATTATTAAATATGGCCAATATTTATATCATTGTGGTGAATAATTCATTAAAAATACCACTAAATATTATCAATTTTATATTCATCATTATTTCTTATACTTCTTAAGCCTCAGACTCTTTTTTTTAATAAATATAATCCTATAATATTTTAGTGGGTTTTTTTTTTTTTTTTTGTGGTACTGGGGATTGAACTCAGGGGCATTCTACCTCTGAGCTATACCCCCAGCCCTAGTTTTTATTTTTTATTTTGAAACCAAGTCTCACTAAGTTGCGGAGTGCCTCACTAGGTAGCTGAGGCTGGCCGCGAACCCGGATCCTCCGGTCTCAGCCTCCCGAATGCTGGGATTACAAGCGTGCGCCACCACACCCGGCTCTGTCACCTTTTTTTGTAAGTAATATAATATATATTTCCATCCTAGAAATGTCCCAGATCTTCTGTTTAATGCTGATGTTCTGCAGTTTTACTTCAATGTATTTGGTAGAGTGAATTGTCTTTATTTATTCAGTTTAAGCACCCAGGTGCTCCTTTGGTCCAAGGACTTTCTCTTTATCCAGTCATGGGAGCCTTTGATGTTTATCTTCTTCAAACATTGCTTCTCCTTATTTCCCTCTTCAGAAATCCTACTTGACATGTATTAAAACTATTCAAATTATGCTCTCTTTTTAAATATTTTTATCTCTCTATATGTTTGTCTATAGGAGGGCAAATTCCTCAGGACTATTCCCCACTTTGTTAATTCTCTAATTATGGTCAGTCTAGAGTTTATCCTATCTTCTAGAACTTTCAATTTAAATTGATGTACTTTTCTCTCTTTTTTCTTTTTTAGTTTTGTGGTACTGTGGATTAAACCCAGGGTCATTCTACCTCAATGGAACAGTGGTACATCCTAGTCCTGTTTTACTTTTATTTTGAAACAGAACCTCACTAAGTTGCTGAGGCTGGCCATGAACCGGCAGTCCTCCTGTGTCAGGCTCCTGAGTACTTTGATTACAAGCATATGCTACTACACCTGGCTAAATTGCTATGTTTTTCACTTAAAGATTTCAAATCGTTTCTTTTCATATCCATATAATCTTATTTAACATCTTCTTACTCATGTTTCATATTTTGCTCTTTTTTTTTTTTGCGTGCACGCATATGTGTGTGTGTGTGTGTGTGTGTGTGTGTGTGTGTGTGTGTGTGTGTGTGTGTTATGGGTGATCCAACCCTCCAGTGTTCTACCTCCAAGCTACACTCCTGGACCTTTTTATTTTTTATTTTGAAACAGGATCTCACTAAGTTGCTGAGGCTGGCCTCGAATCTGCAATCCTCTTGTCCCAGCCTCCCAAGTACTGGGATTAGAGGTGTATGCCACTGCACCTGGCCATAGTTTGCTTAAAAAAAAAAAAAGAAAGAAAAAGAAAGAAAGAAAAACCTGGAGTTTGGAAAGGGGTCTGAGCTGGTTGAAATTGAAAATAGTTGATGTAGATACTTAGAGCCAGGAGCATAAATAAGGCACCAAAGGAGTGAAAAGGGGTAGAAAACAGAACCAAGAACTGGATCCAACCAAGTATTCTCCAACACTCTGGGTTTGAGAATAAGAGAAGGAACCATTAGAAAAGAAACAGTACAAAGAGGCCTCTGAGGTTAGAAGGGAAAACAAGAAAGAACTATGTCCTTATATAGAAAAGAAGAAAGTATAGAAGGACCAACTCTATCAAATTCTGCTTGGAAAAATGAGGAATGAAAACTGATGTTCAGTTTTAGCAAAGTCAGTAGAGCTGTAGAAGAGAATTCCTAATTGATATGGTAATACTTGACAATTATTGTTTGTTTGTTGGTAATTGAACCCGCACGCCTTCTACCTTCCCCACTTCCCCACATCCCCCCTTTTTTTGTTTTGAAACAGGATTTTGCTAGTTTTCTGAGAGTCTCACTAGATTCCTGAGGCTGGTCTTGAACCTGCAATCCTCCTGTTTCAGTCTTCCAAGTACTGGGATTACAGGCCTGCGTCACCATGCCCAGCCTGGACAATTATTTTTAAGCCTCTTTAACAAGCTGGACAAAATAGGGATGCTAGTCATTCCACCAACCCTGGTTTCAAGCACTACACTGGCTTTTGAACTCTTCCTCACCTGGAACTCTTTAACTCCTTTTTCTTTGCACAGATGAAACTCTCCCTTCCCCCTCCCTGATTTCAGTCCTGGAGCACAGTACATTTCTGGTTTGGGGGGATGTTTATCCATGAGGCAACTTATACCATTTTTATTTTCTATTATAGCTCTTTTTGCTATGCATTAGAGCACAAAAATTGTATTAAAACAAATTTGAGAAGCCATGTTAATTGATTAGAAGTTCCTTAAATTTTTCAAACAACTGAACATTTTGGATGAGGTGTTAGTAAACTATAGCTATGAAACAAACAACCCCAAAACTTAGTGACTTACAAGAGCAACCATTTATTTAGCTCATGATTCTGCAGATAAGCAATTTAGGGTGGATTAGCTGCACATTCTTCTTGTCTTATGGATTCTTTTATGTGTCTGTGGTCAGCTAAGGAGCTGAGCTTCTGGGGATTAACTGGCTGTGTTATTGGGAGTGACCGGGTTGATCTGTGTGACTGGGAGTGACGAGTTGACCTGGCTATGTGGTCCTTCACCATCTAACCTGCTGGCTTACACTTGCTCACATGGTAGCTGAGCAGAGTTCTAAGAGAAAGAATAGAAACTCACAAGACCTGTTAAGGCCTAGACTTGGAACTGGCACAATGTCACTTCTGCATCATTTACCAATCAAAGCAGGTCATATGGTCCACTTATATTCAAGGGGCCAGGAAACTATCTCTGGATGGGAGGGTCTAGAAAGCTACATTGCAAAGGGGCATGGGTACAATTAAGAAATGATTTTGAACATTTTTGTAACCAATATGCTATAAGTGGAATATGAAATGAACTTTAATTATTGTGGGATGAATTTTAATTAGATATAAGAAGAAAAGATGTCAACCATAGAGCACTTTAGTCACTTTTGATCATTGCATGTACAGAAGATAGTTTTTTTGTTTTGTTTTGTTTTATTGGTCTGTTTGGTATTGGGGATTGAACCCAGGGACATTCTACCTCCAACCTACACCCCTAGCCCTTTCTATTTTGAAACAGGGTCTCGCTAAGCTATAGAGGGTTTTACTAAGTTGCTGAGGCTGGCCTCAAATCTGTGTCCCCTTGTCTTAGCCTCCCAAGTACAGAGATTACAAGCATGAGCCACCATACCAGGCTGGGAGGTGGTTTTTAAAGACCAGGTCTAGCTGGAGCAGAGGCTTGTGCAAGGCTGTGTGTCATGGTGTGGGCATATGCTGAGAGCCACAGGAGAGTCACAGAGGAATTTCTTCCTGCCTTTCAAGGAGCTATTCCTTGAATAGAGAGTTTAGAGCAAGCCTGTAACTCTACAATGAGGCAGAATATTAAGTATGATGAGATGACCAGTCAGGAGAGATCTTTGAAAAGAGGTACACTGCAAGGAAGAAGCCATAGAAAATTAAAGATCCAAAAAGAGACAAGATTAAGGAAGGGGTTGTGCTTTGGCCAGCACCCTTGTTTAATTGGCAGAGAAGCCAAAGGGCTGGGAAGTGCATCAATCCTCAGGAGACAAAGGAAAAAGAATCCAAGTCCTCCCAACTGGGCTTTTAAAGTTAATCCAGAAGGAATTTATTGCTTTTAACTGAAAGAACACTTGTGTCAACAAGAATTCTGCACACTTCAGCAATGATGGGTCCTAGCTTGTGGTAGTTTTGGAAGATTTTCAGGGTGTTACCAAGACACCCCCTTCATACTATGACCATCCAGTTGATGTTCTAGGTCTCCCAGACAAACGAGGTCTAAAAGAGAGCCCAGAGACTGGTGCATGGGGGGACGGGTGCATCAATCTGTGGGTCTTTAGGCCCAACTCTGGTAATGATAAGACTTTCTTTTTGTGGGGTTAGTTTGCTTTATAGATTCCATAGCACGGAAGGCCACTACCCAGAATGTTCTTTGGCTACTTTTACATATCTGTTTTAAACCACTCAGTGATTGTTTTCATACTCTCAAAATTTGCCTAAGAGTTTCTATTCCAAAACGTTATTGGCTATTTTGGCTAACCCATGGGTTAAAAACCAAGAAATGGGGATGGTCTTCAATGAGTCTGTAAGAGCCTGAAGACCACAGCCCCCTGACAGCCAAGTCTGGCTGAACCACTGCTCCCAACTCAAAGACTACACGCCAAGCCTCTGTTCTTCTCGGCAACACCAGAACTCCATGCGCAGGAGCAGAGTAAAGCTGGCATGAGTAAGCCAAGCATTCTCATAACACTTGGTATCCTTTTCTGAGAGTGGAGATTAGCCAAGCATCCCAATAAAAAACTAGTGGACATTTTTGAGAAATAAATAAGAAATAATGGGTCATTTGTACTTCTAACCTTGAAATGAGTTCAATCCAACACTGAATTATGAGTATGGATATTTTTTTTTTTTTTTTTGCGGTACTGGGGATTGAACTCAGGGGCATTCTACTTCCGAGCTACACCCCCAGCCCTATTTTTTATTCTTTATTTTGAAACTGAGTCTCACTAAGTTGCGGAGTGCCTCACTAGGTAGCTGAGGTTGGCCGCGAACCCGGATCCTCCGGTCTCAGCCTCCCGAATGCTGGGATTACAAGCGTGCGCCACCACGCCCGGCTGAGTATGGATATTTGTTACATGAAAGATTCCATTCTAGAGTCAGGAGACAGTAAGGATGGAGAAACAAATGTTTGCGTGCTGCCTTGCTGGAAACCACACTTGTGCTCATTCACCGTGTCTAATCAGTAATTTCCCTATCCTTCCAGTTCTAGCTTTTTAATATTTCTGGGATTCCCTTCACCCCATTTTCACTGCGACCACACAATTTATAACCCCATCATCTCTCAGTAGGATTATTGTTAGTTGTCTCTGCTATGAGCTATTATCATAGCCCCTTAACATTCATATGTAAAATCCTAACCCTATACCTCTGATAATAACTCAAAGTTTGGAGATAAGGCCTTTAAAGGAGTAATTAAAGCCTGGCATTATGGCACACGCCTGTAATCCCAGTACTTGGGAGGCTGAGACAGGAAGACTGCAGGTTTGAGGACAGCCTCAGCAATAAAGTGAGATTTTTGGCTTTCTAGTGAGACCTTGTTTCAAAACAAAAAAATAAAAATGACTGGGGTATAGCTCAGAGATAGAATCCCCTGGCTTTAATCCCCAGTATGAAAGGAAGGAAGAAGGGAAGGAAGGAAGGAAGGAAGGAAAGAAGGAAAATTAAGGTACAATGAGGTCATATGGGTGGGCTGTAATCCAGTATGACTGGCCTCTTTATAAGAAGAAATTAGGACACAGATGCACACAGAGGGAAGACCAGGTGAAAACAGGGAGATAATGGCCATCTATAAACCTAGGAGAAAGGCCTCAGAATGAACCAACACTTTGATCCCAGACTTTCAGCCTCTAGAGTTGTGAGAAAATAATTTTTTTCTTATTTAAACTACTCAGTCTGGGGTATTTTGTTATTACAGCCCTAGCAAAGGAAAACAACCTCCTGTCTGGGATCTCTGCTTCCAGTCTTGTCCTTCTCAAGTTGGTACTTCTAAAAATGAAACTATTTAACTAGGCATGGTGACACATGCTTATAATCCCAGTACTTGGGAGGCGTTGGTACTTCTAAAAATGAAACTATTTAACTAGGCATGGTGACACATGCTTATAATCCCAGTACTTGGGAGGCTGAGACAGGAGGATTGTAGGTTTGAGGCCAGACTTAAAAACTTAGCAAGACCCTCAACAATTTAGAGACACACTATTTCAAAATAAAAAGGGATGGAGATGTAGCTCAGAGGTAGAATACCCTGGGGTTCAATCCCCAATACCACAAACATGCACACACACACACACACACACACACACACACACACACACAAAATGACCATAAAAATGGGATCATTTACCTCGATCATCAGTCTGACTTTGTCACTTGCCTGCTTAAAACCCTTCAGTAGCACCCTCCTCTCCCCGTAATGCTTTCCACAATCAGATTTCTGGAACATCAGTCCTGGACAATGTCTCCTAGTTATGACAGCAAACTCCACAAGTCTCAAACTTGAGGGGTCTCTGTGCATTTGTATATGAAAGACTCCAAGAAGTTTTCAGTCAAAAAACCTGTTTAACTCAGCTTCATCCAGTGTCTGCCTAACTTATTTGACTGTAGAATATCTTTTCTTAATGTAATACACCTCAAACCTGCTGCGTCTTGTGTTCTATAATATAAACTAGGAGACACTGCCCTGCACAACTAAGCCCACATGCTTTGACATGTCGTGCAGGACGAGGGTGACCAGATTTAGCAAACAGAAAAACAGGCAGCCCAGTTAAATTTAAATTTCAGATACATTGTCAAAATTAATTTGTTGTTTATCTGAAATTCAAATTCAACTGGATGTTCTATATTTTATTTGGCAAAGTTATCATACAGGGCCCTTTGTGACGTATAGTAAAGAGACCGGATGAAAATGGATTTGATGATATACTTCCCCCCAGTTAACACACTAGAAAAAGATAAAATTGAATTTTAGCTTTCAGTTTAAGTCCTTCAATTTGTCACTCTGTTCACACAAAGTTGGGGTTTTCCAACCTGGCAACATGTTAGAATCACCTAAGGTGCTTTAAAAATTGCCCACACCCTCAGAAACTTAGCAAGACCCTGTTTTAAAATTTAAAAATAGGACTGGAGATGTAGCTCAGAGGTAGAATGTCCCAGGTTCAATCCCCAGTACACACACACACACACACACACACACACACACAGACATATCCCCAGCCAACTGAATCATAATGGGGTTAATGAATGGGGAGGTGGGGAAGAAGGCAGGGCAGGGAGGAAAATGAGGTCAGGCAAGTGTATAGAGCACAAGACACCAATCTTGCGCTTGCACAACCCTGAGCCTGGGTGCCTCTTGAAATTGTGCTCCCTAGCTGGGTGTGGTGGTGCATGCTTGTAATCCCAGCATTTGGGAGGCTGAGACTGGAGGATCCGGGATCGTGGCCAGCCTCAGCTACCTAGTGAGGTATTCTGCAACTTAGTGAGACCCTGTTTCAAAATAAAGAATAAAAAATAGGGCTGGGGGTATAGCTTGGAGGTAGAATGCCCCTGAGTTCAATCTCCAGTACCGCAAAAAAAAAAAAAAAAGAAAGAAAGAAAGAAATTGTGCTCCCTGTCCACCTGCCTGGTCTCACCCTAGCCAGGTCCTGTTAAAAGACTTGGGTAAGTGTAGCATTATAGAAGAACCTACAGAGGACTTCTGAGCAACCCTGGGTCCTATCTCTGCATTTTATTGCTTTAGAAGGAAATGTCAACCTTTCCCAGCAACGGCCATGAGATCCAGTCTATGAGCATGAGTCAGGACCGGCTTCTCCAGGCCAAGTTTTTCTGAAATGTAAACTCTCAGCAGACTCCAGTTTTCTCTAGAAGACCACTCATAAACATTTTTAAATGCTAGACTTTCTCTTTCTTTTTCAGTTCTGGCAGCTTTAGTCTCTGAAATCCTATAGATTCCATTTCATATTCAGGCATGGTTTTAAATTTCTGCAAAATGTAACGAAAGTATGTATTTCACATTTCTCTCCAAGATTTTATAGCCCTCCTCTCCTTCCCTCTCAACTTTCTGCCCCTTTGCCAGTGATTTTATGCCCCATCACTGGCAGCCTGGTCAGAAGGGCACATCGCTAATCTTCTCCGCTGAGACGGCTTGCCCAGAGGAGGCCAAGTCCCCAAACCGTCTCTTCCTTTGCTGGCCTCCAAGTTCCGTGATGTTATTAGCATTCTGCCCCTGGCAGGTGGCCAATCCCTTAACTGCTGATTCCCAGATCTCTTTGAGTTTACCAGGAAAAGAAACTGTACTTTTCCAGAGCTAAAAAGCGGTGGTAGTGATTGGTGGGCGCTCCCAGCACTGCCAAAATTAATGTCTTTCTATTATAATAATTGACTAATTTTCAACGATGTCCTTCCTACAATGAGATTCAGAAAGTGCATCCTCAGAGGCAAATTTGAAAAAGAAAAAATCCAAAGGAAGGGATCAGTTCAGGCAGGATCTGTGGCAATTTCCTTGTAATATGAAGATCATGGGTGTATCTCACTTTGGCTTAATAGACGAGTCCCTGTAAAGTTTCATGTAAGTGGAATTTTTTAGTAATTAAATTACAGTAAGTGTACAAGACCACTAAATGAAGGCAGCCTGGAGTGACTCACTTGGTAAAGTGAATTATCTTGATGTAATGCACATCTTCCCCCTCCCCCACCCCAGTGTGGATCTTTTTTATAGTTTGGACTTTTCACAGGATGAATTCTCATGAGATGGGGGTGCCTCTACTACTGATAACTGGTCAGAGGTCACAGATGTTCTCAGGCCCCGAGACTGAACTTTTTGTGATGTTCTCTGGGGCATGTGAATAGTTGCCAGGGTTCCACGGGGATTTAGGCTCAGAAAACCATGCATGCCTGGGGGTAGGCTGACCCAGAATCTTCCTGGCCTGTTTCTGAGTGATGCAGAGAAATTGCCAAAGATGAAAAGCAGTATGAGCAGACCTCTATGACTCTGCCTCTGTCTGGTAGCTGATTCCTTGAGCCTTGGTATCCTCATCTGTGGCACGAGAGTAAAGACCATAGTACCTACCTTGGGGCATTGTGAGGACAGATGAAGAGAAGTACCTGGCACACCTAGCAAGTACTCTACAAGTGTTAGCTCTGTGTGTGTGTGTGTGTGTGTGTGTGTGTGTGTGTGCGCGCGTGTATGGTACTGGGTATTGAACTCAGGGGCATTTTACCTCCAAGTTACACCCTCCACACACACACCCTATTTTATTTTTTTTGTTTTTGAAACAGGGTCTTGCAAGGTCCTGACAGTCTCTCTAAATGGCTGAGGCTGGTCTCAAGCCTGTGATCCTCCTGTCTTGGTCTCCCAAGAATTGGGATGACAGGCATGCACCACCAGACCTGGCTAATGTTAGCTATTTTTAACTTGCTTGCACCAGCTCTATTAGGGCAGGAGGGAAAAAAGCACTGCGATAAGCGCAAGGATCTTAGTGTCTACTGAGTACTGATTCATGCTGAGGCCATGCAGAGCACATTCAGTTCATCTTTACATCACATACACACAGTCCCTAATATTATTCCCACTTTCCAGAGAAGGAAACCAAAACTCAGAGGTTTTCCCAATGTCACACAGCAGATAAGAGGAAATCAGATATTTGAGGCCAGTCACTTTCCACTCTTGACTCAGGGCCTGAAAACACCACAGCCAGACAGTGGCTTTTCCAAGATGAAGGCTTAGGACCTGAAGGGCCTGTGGACTTGAAAGTAAAGTCTGTTTAGGAAGTAACACAAAGAAAAGTGGAGAGGGAGCCGGGCATGGTGGCGCACACTTGTAATCCCAGTATTGGGAGGCTGAGGCAGGAGGATCGGGATTCGCAGCCAGCCTCAGCTACTTAGTGAGGCCCTCTGCAACTTAGTGAGACCCTGTTTCAAAATAAAGAATAAAAAATAGGACTGGGGGTATAGCTCGAAGGTAGAATGCCCCTGGATTTCACCCACAGGACAGCCACAAAAAAATAAAGGTGGAGAGGGAAATTCATTTAATCAACAAAGATTAATTGAGCATCTACAGAGTGCAGGTGTTCCAGGTACAAAGGTAAATAAAGCGTCACTACCAGAGTCCAGGTGGGGAGACAGACCTGTAAAATTACCATACACACCAGCCAGCTGGTAGGATCAAATCTGGAAAATGTGCTGCTGGATTGTTAAGCAAAAGATGACTAATTTTACCTGAGAAAAGCTTCAAAAAGGAGGTGACATTTGAAGGCTTTACAAGTATTATGTTATTTAATACCCTAGTACTTGGTAAGGTAGGCAGTATGATTACTCTGGGACAGAACAGCTAATTGCCCACCCAATATCTCAACACCTCCTTTTTACTTTTTATTATGTTTTTATTGGTGCATTGTAACTACATATCATAGTGAGATTCAAAGCAATACATTCATACATGCCCTTCTTACTTATTAAAAGAGCCCTGACTTGACTTGGTGAGGCAATACAGTTAGATAAAGGGGTGTGTGTGTGTGTGTGTGTGTGTGTGTGTGTGTGTGTGTGTGTTACTGGGGATTAAACCTAGGGCCATTCTACCTCTGAGCTACACCCTCTCCCCTATTTTTGTTTTATTTTTGAAACAGAGTCTCACTAAGTTGCAGATGGCCTCACTAAGTTGCTGACCATGAACCTGTAATCCTCCTGTCTCAGACTCCCAGGTACTGGGATTACAAGTGTGCACCACCAGGTCTGACTTGAGGTCTGCATTTTCCAGTCTCTCTTGCAGACAGTTGTGGCCCAGAAGATAGAAGCAGAGGTCACTGGGTTAAGCTTCAAAAACACAAAACAAAGCTTCTTGCAAAGGGTTCTAGCTGCTTACCTGGGGTTTTTCCTTGCTCTTTCCCCTTATTCCTGCTTCCTGCTTTCTGCCTGGAATGTAGAGAGGATGGCTAAGCCTCTGGCACCAGCCCATAACCTTGAAAAAGCTACCAGCCAAGGATGGCAGGACACAGAACAGAGAGATCCTGAGGCCCTGATGACCATGACTTGTGGTACCAGCCTTGCACTGCCTGCCTCCAGACTTGTTTATTTAAGTGAAAGAAAAATAAACTATTTTATTTAAGCTGGTGTTATTTCTGGCTATTATTATTAGTAACCCACCGAACCTCTAACTGGTGTAAGCCCCTGAGGCTACTAAGTGATTGTGCTGGGAGTTGAGCTCAAGCCCCAAGCTAAGTCTGAGCCCCCGACCTTGTGCATGCTGCACCTAGACTGTCAGGGCAAGCCCGTGGCTCTTGGGCAACTGCATACCCTCCAGCGATTGCTGGAATTCATGATCCCCTTTTTGTCTACTGCTTGGCCCTGGCATCTGCACCAGCCTGGTAGCCAGGAGTGCTCACCAATGCATACTGAACGAGTACAATGAATAACTGCCCTCAGCCCTTTCTCCCAGAAACTGTGTTTCAGGGGGATTTAGCATGATCCTCTGCCTCAGATTTCCCCATGCTGGCATCAGTATAAAGCTTGGGAGAAATCTGAAATGCTTTGAGATATTAAAAGAAAAGAATAAATTGGAAATGACAGATAAGAGTTTGCGACAAGTCAGATGTATGGCACATGCCCGTAATCTCAGTACTAGGGAGGCTGAAACAGGAGGATTACAGGTTCGAGGATGGCCTCAGCAAATGGTGAGTCTCTCATCAACCTAGCGAGACCCTATTTCAAAAATAAAAATTAAAATAGGGTGTATAGATTAGAGGTAGAATACCTCTGGGTTCAATCCCCAGTAACACACACACACACACACAAACAGAATTTAAGAGAAACTACATACAAAGCCTCATTTTATTAAGTACTGTGTTTTTAATGGTGAAGCAAAGTTGATATTTTTTTTTTTTTGTAGAAAGCACTAAAAGCAAAATTAAATGGGACGAAAGTTAAAGTTGCTATCACAAGTCCCACTTCCCTTTTTGTGGTACTAGGAATTGACCCCAGAGAGATTCTCCCTCCGAGATATACCCCCAGACCTATTTTATTTTTTATTTTGAAGGTCTCACTAAATTGCTGAGGCTGGCCTCAAGTCTGTGATCATCCTGTCTCAGCCTCCCAAGTACTGGGATTATATGTGTGTGCCACAATGCCTACCTTCAAACCTCCTTTTTAATAATTTTTTTACTAATTACGAAAGTAACAAATAAAATGTTTTAAGTAATTTGTATATGTATGTGGTTCTGGGGACTAAACTGAGGGATATTCAACCTCTGAGCTACACCCCCAGCCTATTTATTTATTTATTTTGAAACAGGGTCTCACTAGGTTGCTGAGAGTCTCGCTAAATTGTTGAGACTGGTCTCAAAACTGCAATACTCCTGCCTACCCAAGTACTGGTATTATAGGCATGGGCCATCACACTCAGTTACTTTGTTAATAATTAAATAAGTCAGTAAAGCTAGATATTGGAAGACCTCTCATAGCTCCTACTATTTAAGAGTTTGGTAAATAACCTTTTTAATTCTTCCCATACATAAAAACCATATTAAATATATAGAATTATAAAAATGGGCTCATGGTATATGTATTATTTACAACCTTTTGCTTTTTTTCAGTTCCAAACTTGAGCATCTCCCCAAATCTGTACATTTAGTTTAGCCTGGTTCCGTTTAAGGTAGCAGAGCATCCTTTATCCCAATACTCTCCCCTAAAAAAAAAAGTGCTGGCTGTGACATTGACCTTGTGGCATGAGGAATCTGGTGTTTGCCTGAGGCAGCTGATGAGAAGGACATGGGAGATTAGCTTTCACCTGTAACTGGAGAGCGCTGGGCCCTCAACTGGTCAGATGAGCTGGAAGACATCAGTTGTAGAAAAAATATTCTAGGATCAATGTTTTGTGAATTGAAACCCATGATGCTCAGAGTTAGGAGCAAACAACTTGAGCTGCTTAGGATAGTGGATGTGCTCTGGACACCTTCCTGACAGCTGCAGGTACGGATGCTGCCCTGGGGTGGGGTGGGGAGATCACCTAAGAAGCAGGTAGCTTTCCACAACCCTCAGAAAAAGTTCCGGGATTGACTTCCTCATGAAGCATGATCTAGCCTGTGGGGTGCTGGGCACTCACCCTTCTGGACTCAGGTTCCATGTTCTGGGAAGGATGCAATAACAACAAACCTGGCAGCTGTGGCCTGTGCCCCGGAGGAGTTTAGGCTCTCAATGGGGAGTTGAACAATAAGAGCCTGATTCTCACCACAATCAAACATACACCTAAACCCCATGAAGCAGCCCAGCCAGCCACTGTAACCTGAGCTCCTGTGGTAAATGTGGAGAACAGCTGCTCCAAGCTTGGTAACCAACTGGGCTTAGTGTAGAAGACTGGAGGAGCTGTGAGCTAACCATCAAGCAGAGCTTTAAAAGAGGGAAGAGGGCCAGAGCCCAGCTGGTCCAGATGTGCAGACCTGTGGCAGAGGGCAGCCTGCAGGGGTGAGGCTGAGGGGGTGGGATAGAGTGGGAATTAATTCAGGCAGGAAGGAGAGTTTGCAGTGGAATACATGAAGCCTGGGAAACGGAGCACCTACAAGAATAGAAGTGAGGGGGTTTTGCACCTGTGTGGAGGAGACTGACTCCCATGATAGCAATGGGAAGTGGCTGTGTCCGGGGCACAGGCATCCTGAGGTGGGCCAGGCAGGCCACAGCTATGCCAGCCGGGCCTCTTCATGCCCTGTGCCTTCAAGGAAGTAGCTCCACGGAGAACCTCAACAGCCCCTGTCCTGGGCGAGTTGCTATATGCACCCAGTAGGCATCAAGCATTATTGTTTCATTGGCAAAGTAGTTCAATATTTTCTAGCTGAACAGTTGGCCCAAATAGAATTTCTCCTCCCCAGGATGTTGAGTTGCCTCCCTGTCCATACTGCCGATGTCTTCCAGCCAAAGCCATCAGGGTCTCCTGGCGTTGAACAATGTTGAATGTACTGACCTGTTGTAATGGGGAGCCATAGGCTTCTTAATAAGAGAAGATGGTGAGGAACTTATAGGATTTTCACTTGGGTGATACTGGGGAAGGTCCTAGGAAATGGGCATTGCTCTGGATTGGATGTTATCAGGAAACAAGTACAGTGATATAATTGGGTATTATAATCATTCTTTCCTGGAAGGTCAGGGGAACAAGGCTAGGCTAACGCTATAATTTTACCATAGACACAGAGGTCACACTTATTAGCCAGGAAAGAGGCATTGCTGGCCATTTTTGTGGCTTGCACAATGTTATTATTTTTGTCTGGGTCTACACATGACCATGGGATAATCTAGTCTGGTTTGATTTTTGCTCTGCCACGGTCATCAAGTGGCCGTGTCTGATGTTGGTGCTTTATGGAAATGCTTCTGTCCTCCAGGAATGCACCGAGACCCCTAGAAGTGAGTGCTGGGCAAGATGCTAGCTCTCTGGGCTGCTTTTCTGCTTTTCTCTTTCTCAGTAACGACCAGAGCCTGTGTCTAGGAGCAGTCAGGAGCCCTGCAGAGAAAAGGATCTGAAGGGCCACAGTGTTCGCATCTAGGCAGAAACTCCTCTTGAAGGGCTGAGATGAGACTGCAAGAAACCTAATGCTCTGAGTCTAAAGCTGTCTCTGGGCTACTTATTCATTTGACAAATAGTTACTGAATGGCTAGCACTAGGGGCAGGGACAGAGCTGTGAGCCAGGTAGCTCTCCTGCAGTGGGTGTTTCACTGAGGGACACAGACACACGAGTGAACGACCGAGAGGACAGTCTCAGGTGGGGATAGGTGGTGTTTAGGAAGTCTAAGTAGCCGAGTGAGTAGAGGATGACTGGCATGCACTTTGAGGGGGGAATCAGGCAAACACCCTCTGAAGAGGTGCCATTGAGATTCTAGGGTGAGAGGATTGCAAGCAGAGAAGCAGGAAGTGCCCAGGCTTCTAGCAACAGGAAGAAGGTGAGTCCATCCACAGTGGGGTGAGTGTGGGAGAGAAGAGCAAAGACCAGGTCAGGGAGTTTGGAGTCTGGTCCAGAGCCATTGGAAGGCTTTAGAGAAAAGAAAACAGGACCCACATCCCCCTCAGCAGGTTTGCATCATACTGACCTTGCTTAAAAAACCAAGGCTTGCCTCAACTTGTCCTGGTCCCTCTTGAGTCCTGGGACTTTGGGTACAACAGTGGTAGTCTGGTTTTCTCCTCACTTTCTAAAGTCTATCATTGCTTAGGGTACTACTATATTAGTTTGTCGTTGCTGCGGTAACAAATTACCACAATGTAGTAGCTCAAAACATCCAAGTGCATTATCTTATCATTCTGGGAGTCAGAAGTCCTAACATCAAGGTGACAGCAGGGCTTCATTCCTTCTGAAGGCTGCAGGGAAGTGTCTGTCTCCTGACCTTTCTCAGCCTCTAGAGGCCATTGGCCTGTGAGGAGTCCTCCTCTATCTTGAGGGCTGGGTGCATAGCGTTCTCTCTCTCTCTCTCTCTCTCTCTCTCTCTCTCTCTCTCTTTCTCTGACTAGTACTTCTATCATCATCCCATCCTTGAACTCTCACCCATCCATTTCCTTCTTGTAAGAAGCCTTGTGATTACACTGGGCCCAGCCAGATAATTCAGGATAATCTCCCTGTCTCAAGGTTCTTAAATTACTCACATCTCTGAAGTCCCTTGGCCACGTAAGATAACATATTTATAGGTTTGGGACTAAGACTAGGACATCTTTAGGGAGCCGTTATTCTGTCTGCCACAGGTAGTTACATGGACAGCAGAGAACTGAACTTTGTCTCAAGCCATTCTGCTAGTTAACTGCGTCATTCACCACTACCGGTCTGCTGGCTTATCTGTAAAAGCAAGATGAATACTGGTCTTACTTCAGGAAGTTAATGTGGGTGTCACATAAATTAATGTAGCATATTTGTAAAGAGAAGAATTACCCTAAAAAATGAGAAATGATTATGATGTATTATGAAGCCTATGAAATATGGGCACCAAAGGGGTGTTATCTATTTATATAAAACACTGTAATAGATAGAGCTGGGCTTGAGTCCCACTCTCCAAAGTACTTGCTCTGTGAATTTTGACAAGTAACAAAGCCTTTGAGTTTCACCATGTGTAAATTTGGAAAATACTATCTTTAAAACCAGGTAAAGGAGGCAGGATTGTTTGTGAAATGCTACACAAATGTTTTCTCTTAAATATTTCATAGCAAGTGCCCACATACTTCTTTCTATATAGACACAGGGTGGTGCCCATCAGACAAAGGCCAACAGATTTTGACTTTCCACTCTATTCAGTGAATGAGAAATAGAAAGAAGATAGCCAACATTCCTTCTCCTCATAGCAACTTAGGAGTCAAAGGGCAGCAGGAAGGACCTGCAGCACCAAAAATGGTTCTTTAGAAAAATGCAAAATTTGCTTACTGGGAATACAGAATCATTGTGTAATCAGGAGGTTCAGGTTGAGACTGGCATTCTCTATAAGAATTGTCTTTGGTCATATTTAAGATATTAAGTTACTCAAGACCTGCTTTAATGATTCAATAACACCTGTTAATATAACCATGTGTATAGCCCTTGATTGGAAATGGGCAGAAAATAGATGCCTTCTGAGCATGGGCTACAGATATGTAGATATATTTTATTTGTTTATTCAACATTCATTGTTCATTCTCCTCCTCCTCCTCCTCCTCCTCCTCCTCCTCCTCCTCCTTCTTCTTCTTCTTCTTCTTCTACTTCTTCTTTTTCTTCTTCTTCGTGATACTGGGGATTGAACCCAGGGGCATTCTACCTCAGGTATCAACTCAAGGTCTGTTAGAGAGGCCTAGATAAAAAGGTCATTCTACCTCTGAGCTCTATCCCCAGCCCAATTTTTTTTTCTTTATTTTGAAACAGGGTCTTGCTAAGTTGCTGAGGCTGGCCTAGAACCTGTGATCCTCCTGTCTCAGCCTCCCAAGTACTGGGATTATAGGTGTGTGCTTCCACTCCTGGCTCACTGTCCATTCTAGAGCACGCTGTCCTTGGTGCTGGGGACATGGTAGGAAATAAAGACTTCCCTGCCTTCATGGAGCTTATAGCCTAGTGAAGGAGGGGAACTTAAATCAAACAATACATGTAAAAAATATAGAGATTTATAACTAAAGATGCTCAAGGCAACATTCATGGTGCTGTGGGAGCTCATCATAGGGGCTAAACTTGGCCTCTGAGAAGCAACAACTGAACTGAGATCCGAAGGCGAAGCAAGTGTATTGATGGGAAATGGAGGCTGGAACAGCTTCTCAGACTGAGGGAATACATGTGCCAAGGCAAACACGAGGCATGGAACATCCATAGACCTCAGAGAAGGCCAGTGTGTCTGGATCTGCCAGTGATGAGCACAGTGGTCAGGATGCAGCCCAGAGAGGTGGGCAGGGAATTCTGGATACAAGGGCCATATGTGGGCAGGTGCAATGGCTGTCAAAGTCAGGACACAATGTTTCACCCAACCAAAGTTTGGTTTTGATTTTAATGTTCCTGAGAGAATCTTACATTGCATATTTACAACCTGAAAAATCCTCTATATGCAGAATAATTAGTCATCATCATTCTTGCTGGGGTGAGAAGCATGTTAAGTCACCCTATGTAGGTACACGAAGGGTACCCAGGTTGTCTCGTGTGTCCAAACCTGGTACTGCAAAATCTGGCTCCAAGGCGGGGTGCAAAGACCAGCCTGGGTATTGTGGGGTTCTCTAATGGCTGCTCTGGCTGAGCTCTGGCGCTTTCCTAAGCATTACACACATGTGATCACGTGTGACTCCCACAGAGTGACTGTGAAGTAGAGGGAATGTGTCACAGTGAAGAAGCTGCGCAGAGACTTGCCCCAGGGGCCAAAGGGACAGAGAGGAGCCTTGAATGTGTGTTCACCATTTCTGGATCAAGGTGTTTTTTGCTTACAGACCACAACTGAGTCACCTACATTCTCTCTTTCTGACCTCCTTAAAAATCATAGAACTCTAGCCTATTCAAAGTGGAAAGAGATCAAAATATCAGTCACTGTGTTCAATTTTCCCATTTGGAAATTGCGGGAAGTTTGAATGTTTTGGGAAGCAATGATTTAAAAAAAAAAAGACTAAAAGCACTATTTTCCATTAAAAGAAGAGAGAAGTTATTATTCTGATCTTTTCTAATGAGTCACTATTGGCTCTTAGCACACGGGCTGTAACGGAAAGATTCTGTTTCTGTTGCTAATTTGCTGTGACCTTAGAAGGCAGATCACTTTACCTCAGGTACCCTCTGTCTTCTCACTGTGAAATAAAAACCTGAAGTGACCACAACTACAGGGTGATGGGTTGTGATGTAAGACACACACACACACACGCACACACACACGCACACACACACACACACACATACACACTTGAAACAAAAGTCTCAAGAACCTATACTTATCCTTTCTTGTGCATACTCTTTTCTATTCACATTGTATGCTACTCTATCTTTCACAAAAGCTCTTCATAATACAGCAATTGATTTTACTACCCACTAACATGTGAAGTCCCTTGGCTGACAGGTGCTGGGCTGGGGATTCTCTGAGCCCCATCTAGCCCTGGTCTCTGGCTTTCCAGGGGCTGACTAGAGCTCCTGGAGGCTTCCTTCTAGACAGGCCAGTGGGGAGCCCTCTTCTGCAGCTGCAGAAGGCACTTGGAGGCCAATGCTTTACCAGTCCTCAGGCCTCACAAACCAATATTCGTCTCATGCAGTTTGTCAGCAAAGCACTAAAGGTAAGCCCTGGCCACAGTTAGCTAAGATTAGCTAGAGAAAACCCATGTTCAGATTCAAACTGCAAATTAGCGCACTTGGCAAATTTCTGCCAGCTCCCCACCCCAGGCACCTGAGAGCACGCCCACCATATATACACATGCCACACACCTCACCTGTGCACAAAGGCCATGCACAATCATCTACACCTGCCACACATGCCAAAACCACAAACTCAGAGATTTCTCAATATATATCTCATGTGCACACACACCACCCAGTTATCCATACACACAGGCACATGCTCACTTGACACCCCCACCACATGCAGATACACATAGACCCCAAATGCACTTTACATACGCGCATGCGCACACACACACACACACACACACACAATCACTCACTTACATACCACATGTACACATGCATACTCACCACACACTATATACATACCACAACACACATGTATGCAACTCCCAGGAGTTCCCAGAACAAGAAATGCAATTTGAAGGTGAAGAATCAGGAGTGAATAATTTAATCTGTAATATTCCCTCACCACTCACCCATTAGGACAGAGTTGGAAAGAGCATTTTCAACAGTTAGAAAAATTTTCATAAAAATATGCTGACGACAATGACACTATGAAAGCACTTTGTTTTTAAAACTTGTACTCTTTAAAATCAAGTAATATTGCTATGACATTTCAAAGGTCATCTTCACAATCTTAATTAAAATTTATTTTATGAAAACTTATTTTTAATGTTATGTGGTTAATTTGCCTACTGATTTGCAACAGTGTAACAGTATACGTTTGGTATTTATATCTTTATAAATGTACACATTTACTTCATGTTTTGTAACAGGTTTGTAAAGTATGCTATGAATGTGTGCTTGCGAAAAGTACTGCACACTTTGTTTTCCGATGATTTGAGTCTTACCAGTCCTGAAAATTTTAAAGTATAATAACAAAACTGGGCGTGGTGGTGCACACTTGTAATCCAAGTACTTGAGAGGAGACAGGAGGAGTTCAGGTTCAAGGCCAACCTCAGCAATTTAGTGAGGCCCTCTGCAACTTAGTGAGACCGTGTTTCAAAATAAAAAAATAAATATATAAAATAGGGTTGAGGCGTGCATCTCAGAGGTAGAATACCCCTGAGTTAAATCCTTAGTACCACAAAAAATAAAATAAAAATATAATAAAATCAATTTCAGTATGTCATTATTAAGTAAAATAAATCCCCAAATCTTATGTTACCATTCTGCTGCAGAATTGCTATTACCTGCAGGGAGCTGGGGAAAATAATAGCCCTGTGCTCCTGTGACGATCACAGTGGCTTTCATTCCAAATTGCTTGGCATCCTGAAAGCTCTCAGGAAATGTCTGAGAAGCAAATAACTTGAATGGAAGAAAAAGAGAAAGAGGAGAGGGGAGAGAGAAGAAAAAGAAAAAGGAGAGAGAGAAAGAGGTAAAAGAAGAAAGGAGGGAATGAGACTGGGAATAGAGTGGAAAAAGAGAGTAAGATAGATGGACAGACAGAGCTGGATGTCGCTCCCACCATCTTTTCTCTATAAAAAAGTGGAAATCAAAGGCTAGTTCCATGACAGATTATATCCAAAATATTATTGCTGAACCCCCCCCCCCCATGAGGTGGCAACTTTGTGGAAGTTTACTGGAAAATTCAGCTTTCCATCTGCAATAGAGGAAGCAAATCTGCCGAGACACTTGACAGGCACGGCGGTTTCATCTTGGATGTCGCGTCTATGTCCACTTTGCTGTGGTAACAAAAACCATGTCGTAAAAATATTTGTATCACTCATCTATAGTTGTTTCTTTTTATCTCTGAGGATAAAATCTAAATTTTAGAAGGAGGTTTATGATTTTATTTTTCCTCCTACAGATAAAAAATAAATGCTCATTATTTTCAAATAATTAAAAAAATACAAATAAGCATAAAGAAGAAAGAAAAGATTTCCTATTGTTCAAAACTTCCAGAGATGATAGTTGTTAATATTTGGTATTTAGACAAACATATAGAAAAATACAGCCACATTGTATTTCATGGTATATATTGTATATATTGTATTTCATGGTATATATTCAATCTTTTATTTCACCTAATATATTGAGGGCATCTCTGTCCATCTTTTAAAATTATTACACAGCTTTCCATTCTCCTCTGCCAAATATTTAGGTTTGCCAATGTTTTATGATAAATTACACACTAGACAATATTCTTGTATGGACATTTTTGTGCATTTACCTTCTATTTCCTTAGGATAAATTCTTAGATTTGAACATTTAAGTGTGAGTATACACATTTAAAATGCTATATCAATTTGCCAAATTGCCCTCCAGAAAGTTTGACTCAATTTACATTCCTTTTAAAGTGTATGAAAGTACCTATTATCTCACACCCTTGTCAACACTAGTTATTATCATTCTTTTTAAACTTTTCCAATTTCATAGAGTAAAAGGTATTTTCATTTTATTTGAATTGGCATTTCATTTATTACCAGTGAGGAGAAATATTTTTTCATGTTTATTGGCCATTTGCATTTCTCTTTTTTGTGTAATTTGGTGGTGTTTCAACTATATTTTTCCTTTTCATTGATTTCTAAGAGTTCTTCACAATTCAAAAATATTAACCCTTTGCTGTAAATATGATGCAAACTCTTCATTTTTTCATAACTTTGATTATGTGGTTTAGATACATAGAAGACTTATTTATTTATTTATTTATTTATTTATTTATTTATTTATTTATTTATTTATTTTTAAGATGCTGAGTATTGAACCCAGGAGAATTCTTTTTGTGTGTGTGTGTGTGGTACTGGGGATTGAACCCAGGGGCATTTTACCTTCTGGCTATACCTCCAGCCCTATTTTATTCTTTATTTTGAAACAAGTTCTCACTAAGTTGTGGAAGGCCTCACTAAGTTGCTGAAGCTGGCCATAAACCTGCAATCCTTCTGTCTCAGCCTCCCAAGTACTGGGATTACAAGTATGCACCACCAAGCTTGGCTTGAACTCAAGAGAATTCTACCTCTGAGCTACGCCCCCAGGCATTTTTGTTTTTTACTTTGAAATAGGGTCTTGCTAAGTTGCTGAGACTGGCCTTAAACCTGTGATCCTCTTGTCTTAGCCTTCTAAGTACTGGGATTACAAGTGTGCACCACCATACCCAACTTTGTTGTTTTAAATGGCCAATATATCAATAATTTCCTTATTGTTTCTTACTATTAAATCATATTTAGAAAAGCATTCCTCACTCCAAAATTATATAATTTGTTACCTTTGTTTTTTCTGTCTTTTTTTTTTTTCCATTTATGTACTTATCCCTCATCCTGGTACTGGGAATTAAACCCAGGGGTGTTCTGCCTTTGAGCTACATCCCCAGCCCTTTTTAGTTTTTATTTTGAGACAAGGTCTCACTAAGTTGACCAGGCTGGCCTGGAACTTGTGATTCTCTTGCTTCAGCCTCTCAAATTGCTGGGATTTTAGACATGGTTCACTGCACCTGGCTACATTTATACTTTTAAGACATCTGGAATTTATTTGATGGGGGAGGGGGAGAGGTAGGGAATCTAACTTTTTTCTCTAACTTCTTTTTTTTTTTCTTTTTGCGGTACTAGGGATTGAATTTAGGGGCATTCCACCTCTGAGCTACACCCCCAGCCCTATTTTTTTTATTCTTTATTTTGAAACAGGGTCTCACTAAGTTGCATAGTGCCTCACTAGGTAGCTGAGGCTGGCCGCAAACCCGGATCCTCCGGTCCCAGCCTCCCAAATGCTGGGATTACAAGTGTTTTCTCTAACTTCTTAATGAATTGTCTCATTAACATTTGGACCAAATAGTGTGTGTGTGTGTGTGTGTGTGTGTGTGTGTGTGTGTGTGTGTGTGTTACTAGGGATTGAAGCCAGGAACATCCTACCTCTGAATTATACCCCAGTCCTATTTTATCTTTTATTTTTGAAATGGAGTCTCACTAGGCCTCAGAAGGCCTCAATAAGTTGCTGAGGCTGGCCACGAACCTGTGATCCTCCTGTCTCAGCCTCCCAAGTACTGGGAATACAAATGTGCACCATCATGCCCAGCTAGTTTATATTCTTTCTATTAATTGAAAAGCCTTCTTTATCATATTCTGAGTTTTTACAGATACTTAGTTCTTCTATACCTGCCTTTTGTGGTTACATGAAGCTCTATATCCCTACACGTTAGTCTTTCAGAACTATTATTTTATCTATCCAGATTAAAACTTCTTATCTCAGTCCCAGCATTTGGGAGGCTGAGACCAGAGAATCTGGGTTCGCAGCCAGCCTCAGCTACCTAGTGAGGCTCTCCGCAATTTAGTGAGACCCTGTTTCAAAAAAAAAAAAAGAATAAAAAATAGGGCTGAGGGTATATATAGCTCGGAGGTAGAAGGCCCCTGAGTTCAATCCCCAGTACTGCAAAAAAAAAAAAAAAAAAATCTTATCTCATAGCCCACTTAAGTTTAAGTTTTTAGAATAATAGCTACTACCTGTAATAGGAAGAACAAAGTCAATATATTTACTTTGAAGGTATGGTAGAGGAGAGAATTTTCATAGAATTTCAGATATGGGAAGACCTAAAGACCTCTTATTCCAATTCCCTATTTTTACAAATGAGTTCTGGATGTAGTAATTGCTATCAGTGCAGAGCTGAGACCAGAGCTGGTTAATAGAAAGTTGAGACTAGAACCTAAGGTGTATTCTCCTAAAACCAGGCTGGATGAAGATGTTACAGTGAGACTTTACCAAAGACAGCAAAAGCGGCACTGATAAAAGGGCGATCTCTGGACCCCAGAATCTAAAAACCTTGGGAGAAATGAAAAGTTTCTGGGGTACCAATTTGAGAAGGGAGTTAAATATACTGACAGAGTCCTCAGAAAACTCTTAAAAAAGAAACTTTACAGCCAGGCATGGTGGTGCATGCTTGTAATCCTAGTACTTGGAAGGCTGAGACCAGAGGATCTGGGTTCACAGACAGCCTCAGCTACTTAGTGAGGCCCCCTGCAACTTAGTGAGACCCTGTTTCAAAATAAAGAATAAAAAAATAGGACAAGGGGTATAGCTTGGAGGTAGAATGCCCCTGGGTTCAATCCCCAGTACCGCAAAAGAAAAAAAAAAAAAATCACACACTAGACAGTGAGCACACAAGTACACACCACATTTAGTAGTGGCAGTGTGCTCATTCCTGAACCTCCACAGCACAGCCTCACATGTTTCCCACTAGTGCCCCTCTCCTCCAGTTGACTCTATACAGGTCACTCAGGTCAGACATGAGCAAGCACAGGCAACAGACAAGTAGGAAAGGTGTGACTGAGGGTGAAGGAGAAAAGCTCTTCATAGACAAGGCCTGGGAAGAAACACCAGTAGTCTGAGGAGACCTGTGCATGTGTTTGTGTTTCCTTTACTGTATTGAAAAAACTCTTGAACTGTGTTCTTCAAAAACCATAAATTTGCCAGGCATGGTGGCTCTTGCCTGTATTCCCAGTATTTGGGAGGCTGAGACAGGAGGATTACAGGCTCAAGGCCAGCCTCAACAACTCAGTGAGACCCTGTTTCAAAATAAAAAAATAAAAGGGGGCCCAAGGTGTAGCTCAGATGTAGACTGCCCTGGGTTTGATTCTTAGTACCACAAGAAAAGCCGTAAAATGTACAATTAAAATAATAATTTTAAAGTTAAATTAAATTAAATACATAAAATAAAAATATAGAACAAAACTTAATGGGATTTTTTATAAAGCCATCTGGCTCTCTCTTTTCTTCATAGAAATTCATTCTCTAGTACACAGCCTACCATCCATGGGCACTGAAGTCTAAGAAGCAAATTTAGTTTCCTAAGGATATTTTGTAGTTTAATTTTTAAAACAGGAAATATAGTCCTATGGCTTAAAATTCAGCATGTACTAAAGGACATATGGTGAGAAATCTCCCTCCCACTCATTGCCTTCAGCAACTGAGTTTCCCGTCCTTAGGGGAAACCAAGTTCTGTTTTTTTCACATACTTTCAGGGTGATTTTAGACATATTCAAATATATAAGCACATAATATGTTCTCTCGTTAAAAAAAAAAAATTTACACATAGGGTAGCATACTACACATACTGTTCTACGGCTTGATATTTTACTTAACAGTACACCTGGAGGATATTCTGGATTCTTTCATAAAAAGCTGCTTGATTCTTGATCAGAGCAGTTTTGTACTGTATTGCATGAATAAAGCATGCTTTATTTAACCAGTTCCCCTGTAGATGGGCATTTTTGTTGTTTTAAATTTTGCTTTTATAACAATGCTGCAATTAAGACTTTTTGTATATCAGTAAATTTATAGCCAGAATGAAGTCCTAGGATGGGAAATACTGGATATAGGCTCATATGAGCACTTGTGATTTTGATAGAAATGCCACATTTCTCCTCTTAGAGATTGCTCCAGTTTCATGCCCTCCCAGTACTGTAAAAAGTGCCTGTTTCCTTACATCTTATAGTGTGCTATCAACCTTTATTATTATTATTATTGGGGATTGGTCCCAGGGGCATTCTACCTTGGAGCTATTCTCCTAGCCCTTTTAGTTATTATTTATTTATTTTTGTGGTGCTGGGGATTGAACTCAGGGGCATTCTACCTCTGAGCTACACCCCCAACCCTATTTTTTATTCTTTATTTTGAAACAGGGTCTCACTAAGTTGCAGAGGGCCTCACTAAGTAGCTGAGGCTGACCATGAACCTGTGATCCTCCTGTCTCCACCTCCCAAGCACTGGGATTACAAGTGTGTGTCACCACTCCCAGCTTATTATTATTTTTAAATAGCATCTCACTAGGTTGCTGAGAGTCTTACTAAATTGCTGAGGCTGGTCTCCAACCTGCAATCCTCCTATCTCAGCCTCCCAAGTACTGGGATTATAGGTGTGTGTCACCACACACAGCTCAATCTTTTTTAAATACTTGCTAATGTGATAAATGGTCAATGTTATCAGTATGGTTTTGAATTGCATTTCTCATATTATGAGTGAGACTTTATTTATTTAAGGACAATTTGTATTTCTGCCCTGTAAATGGTTTATATCCTTAGTTCTTTTGTCCAAATTGTTAAAAATATTTATTTATATATTCCTTTTCTGACTTCCTTTTGCACATTTATGGTTTATTACCTACTTTTAAATATTTGACCTACCTGAAATTTATCCTGACTTAAATGTTTTAGATTAGGCTTTAATTTTATTTTTTCCATATGGCAAACCAGTTGTTTCCAATACTATTTATTAAATAGTTTTCCTTTTCTCTACTAATTTCAAATACTCTCTTAATGATATCCATATCTTAATATGGTCATATAACTTATAATAAAACTTTCCCCTTTCTAACAACTGTCCTAAAAAACCTTCCCACGTCCTAATTAACTAAATTTTAAGTCTCTTTCAATCACTGGAAACAATCATATTTCATAATTTTATCTTCCCTTCTCTTCTTTGCTTTTAAAAGATGAGACTCTTCAGGCAGTTCCCCTTCTAAACCTCTCTCACATTCTTGTCCTCAGCATTTCTGCTTTCCTGTGAAGATAGATCCCAAATTTGAAGGATAATTTGTGCCTCTTCTTTCTTTTAAGAGATTGAAAATTGGTCCCACCCAGGAGAATGGCTACCAGTGTGAGTGTGGAGTTCCATGGCTCTTAGCCAGGGGCCTACAATCCTCCACACAGAGGCGGCTGATAAAAAGCCCAGAGAGTGGAGATTTACAAGGAAAACTATGTAAAAGAGTGTTGGAGGCTGGATCTTATATTATACAATAAAGACAAGAGTGAAGAAGAAGCTGCAAGGGCAACTGTAGGAGAAGTACTGGAAGAATAAAAGGTAAAGGATGGAGAGTCTCTGAGGAGAGGCCAAATGGTACAAACAAGGCTGAGGACATGGGGAAAAGGATGGATCTGATGACAGGGTGAGATCTCGGGTGCTCTTTTGAGCAGGTAACTTGCTAGATTCAAGTGCACCTCCCCTTTCCATCCCAATTACTCCTCTTCTTGGTGAATGAAATAGTTGTTAGCAGACCAGTTCTCTCACCTATAATAATTAGAAAGGCCAAGTAAAATACAGTAAATATCTATGTGACCAGGCATAGTGGCACACACCTGTAATCCCAGTACTTGGGAGGCGGAGACAGGGGGATCACAGGTTCAAGGCCAGCCTCAGCAACTTAACAAGACCCTGTTTCAAAATAAAAAATTAATTAATTAATTAATTAATTCATTCATTCATTCATTAAAAAGGGCTGAGGGTAGAATGTCCCTGGGTTCAATCCCCAGTACCAAAATAAAAAAGAGAGCGAAAAAGGAAAGAAAAAGAAAGTATGTGAAAGAAGCTGAGAGCTACTGAGGAAAGGAAAATGAAAAAGTCTAAGGCTTTGCAGAGTGAGGGAGGAACCTAAGAGGAATAAGCTAGTTTCTATAGCCACTTTTACTCCCGGGGCAATTGCAGGAAGCTGAAAATCCTAGTGCCCGAGACTGTGCAGAGTCTGGCAGAAGTTCCCTAGGGAGGGAGAGAAAACAAGAGTTTTAGTGGAAGACTTGGGAGGGCCTCAAGCACATAGCCTATTTTTGCCTAAGGAATTTTACCCACTACAGAGTGCCATTACTGGGCAGTCTTTTAGGTCTAAGATTAGAGTGTAGTACCAGCTGGAGGAAAGGGCTTGCCGAATACAATAGGATTTTTGTTGAAAATCCAAGAGGCCAGAGATGAACCAGTGGAAGATGGAGACTTGGTAGAGCTCAAATTCAACTTTGACCCAGCAAATCACTAATTGGATTATCATGATCAACTACTATTCTGTGTATACCACAGAGGGAGGGTGTACCCTCCTTGAAAGAAGATATCCAAATTCTACAACTTTCTACCATGCCTGGCACACAATTAAAATTTGCTAGATATGTCAAAAGATAGGCTCACATAACTGAGAAACCAACGGAAAAAAAAGAGTAAAAATAGCCAGGCATGGTGGCATACACCTGTAATCCTAGTACTGGGGAGGGTAAGACAGGAGGATCGCAGGTTCAAGGACAGTTCCAACAACTTAGTGAGGCACTCAGCAACTTAGTGAGATCCTGTTTCAAAATAAAATAGGTTTGGGGATGTAGCTCAGAGGTAGACCACCCCTGGGTTCAGTCCTCAGTACTACACAAACACACAAAGAGTAGAAAAAAACAAGATCCAGATGTTGAAGTTGGTTGACAAGGACTGACAGTAACTGCCATTGTGTGTTCAAGAGGAGAAGATGAAGGACATCAATGAAAGGGTGGGGTCACTGCTCCCTCTTCTAGGAAGCTTTCTTCCACCCTCCCTTTCTAGAGTTCAGCCTTTCCTCCTCTGTATAACTCTTAAAGATTCTCTGTACTTCTTTTTTTTTTTTTTTTTTTTTTTTGTGGTACTGGGGATTGAACTCAGGGGCATTCAACCTCCGAGCTACACCCCCAGCCCTATTTTTTATTCTTTATTTTGAAACCGGGTCTCGCTAAGTTGTGGAGTGCCTCACTAGGTAGCTGAGGCTGGCTTCGAACCCGGATCCTCCGGTCTCAGCCTCCTGAATGCTGGGTTACAAGTGTGTGCCACCATGCCCGGCTTCTCTGTACTTCTTATTGTACTAACCACCATATAAAGTAGGATCTTCTAGTAGTTAAAATCAGATAGGTTGTAAAGTCACATTGGGTTCAAATTCAAGACCTGTTAACTTGGTGATCTTGGAAGAGTTTCTCATCTTTTTTTGAGACTCAATTTCCTGTCTACAAAATGGAGTTGTTAAAATAATTAATTGGGGAGTGATTAGTCTAAACCAGCTGTGGTACCCTGAGTTCTTACATAAGCAAACCAAAACCAAATTTCATGTAACTGGTAAAATCAAACTTCAGTCTAACCAGATTGCTCTATTTAAGCAGCCAATTTTTCTTTTCTTTTTTTTTTTTTCCTTGCTTCTACATTCACCCTCTTAAGAATGCCTTCTCCTTATACCTCAATGGTGGAGTCCCAAAGTGCCCAAATTGGGCCTGGAATTGCTCAATTCCTCGTGAGTCACTGTTTGCCCATATATACTTTTTAAATTTTATTTTATTTTATTTTGGTACTGGGGATTGAACCCAAGAGCACTCTAACACTGAGCTACTTTCGTAGTACTTTTAAATTTGAGGCAGGGTCATGCTGAGCTACCCAGGCTAACCTTTAACTTGTGATCCTCCTGTCTCAACCTTCCAAGTAGCTGGGATTATAGACATGCACCACTGTGCCTGACCTCTTAAAATTTTGCACCTAAGTTTGTCTTTTAACAGAGTAAGTGGTAATATCCTCAGAAAGTTGTTTTGAGGAATTCAAATTCAATTGAATATTTTTAACATCTTCTTGGGATGTGTAGTAATTACCACTGCTCAGGACAGGTACCCTCAAGGACATACCCCTAGTTCCCTATTCCTGTCCTTCATAATGCTTTGCTAAAGAGGTTATGTTTAAATTATTATTTTAAGCCGGGCGAGGTGGCGCACGCTTGTAATCCCAGCATTTGGGAGGCTGAGACCGGAGAGTCCGGGTTCACAGCTAGCCTCAGCTACCTAGTGAGGCACTCTGCAACTTAATGAGACCTGTTTCAAAGTAAAGAATAAAAAAAAATAGGGCTGGGGGTATAGCTCGGAGTTAGAATGCCCCTGAGTTCAATCCCCAGTACCGAAAAAAAAATTATTTTAATTACATTTTAAGTTACTATTTTTATGGCTACATTCATTTAATGTTTCTCCCATGTAGCATTGCAATCTTTGTGGTAGTAGGGGTTGAGGGGAGTTCTGTTCAGTTTTACTCATCCTTGCATTCCCAGTGCCAAACTCAATCAATACTGCCAAATAAATAAATGAGAAACCTATAACTTCAAGGCCCTAAGATTTAAGAACACAGTTGATCTTGCCTTAAATCTTTTTCCATCTATACCAAGAAAACTTGCTAGTTTTCTACTCAATACCATTCTTCATGTATTCTTTGCTGTCATAACCTTGATTTTGTTTGGTTGGAAAAATGCCCAACTTGGGGGCTAAAACATGAATTAGTCTAAACTAACCATGGCAATCCCATTCCCCTTACCTGAAATGGGTAAGAGTAGTATGCCACATTGTTCTGGCCAATGAATTAGAAAGAGAAGTCCTCCAGGGGCTTCTGGGAAAGGTTTTTGTTATTGATGGAAGGAAAGAAGACTGTAAGAAGTCTCTTTAGCCTACCCTGCCCAACCCCTTATTTTTTAAATGCAAGAGTGGAGAATGTTATGTTTGGAACCATGGTGAGCCATCCTGCAACCATGATGGCAAGACCTGAAGAAATGTCAAAATGAGCTCAGTAAACTGCTCAACCAATCCTGGAACTACCTCCAGACTTCTTGTTATATGAAATCATAAATGTTTTTGTTATTTAGACTACTATCATTGAGTTTTATATTGCCAGGAACCAATTCCTTCTCTCTTTCTCTCTCTTTCTCTCTCTTTCTCTCTCTCTCTCTCTCTCTCTCTCTCTCTCTCTCTCTCTCTCTCTCCCTCTCTCTCTCTCTCTCTCTCTTCCTTTCTTCCTCTCTTCCTCTCTTCCTCTCTCCCTCTGACATGCTTTGGACCAAATACAATTTCACAGGCATTCCACGACCTATCAAGCTGGGCCAGCAGATCAGTGGTTCTGTTTTTGCCCTATAAGTTACAGTCGACTCTGAGACTTAAACCTCATTAACATCCTAGGCTATATGCCAAGCAGACATCAGGTGACATCTCTGAAGAACTCAGAACAGAGGGTATCTAAGTGGTCACACTTGGTGAGCAGGTACCTGCAGGTGCAGGAAATGTGGTCAGGAGACAGAACTGCAGAGGTGGAGCAGTGAGGACTGAAGCCAGGAAAGCAAAGAGAAACCAAGAGGCTAGAAAAGCTTGAAGAAAAACAAGACCAGGGTAGAGGAAAAGTTCAAGGAAATAGCAAAAGGGGAATTCAGAGGAACTAGGAAAGGAAATTTTAAATTTCTTAATTGTCTAGAAAATGATCTAAACAAACATGCATAGGATTTTTTAAAAAGAATATTGTAATTCAAATAATGGAAATAATTAAATACTTGAATAAATGGAATAATGCATCAATTATGTGGGACAATTTAACATTTTAAGAATATCGGTTCTTCCCCAAATGAAACTAATCTGATGCAATTCCAGGAAAATTCCCTCCCTCAATTTCTGGGACATTGAAAAACTAATTTCAGAACTTAACTAACAATGTGGAAGAATAAACATTTACAAATAGCTAATTTTAAGAGGGTGAGAGAAAAAGAAATTTGCCCTATTAGATATTAAGAAGCATCACAAACCATGATTTTAAAAAGGAAAGAAAAAAGGTAAATTAACCACAAAAACAATGTAGAACCCAGAAATAGACCCAGCTATACATGGGAACTTGGTATGTGATAGAGAGGGCATGGCAAATCTCTGGGGAGGCAATAGATTAATTAATAGTATTCTATAAACCGACTCCATTCAGCTCCACCTCATATAATCTAAACAGAAAAAGAAACCCCAAATAGATTAAAGCCTAAATATTAAATGTAAAATTTTATAGTGGTAGATGAAAGTATGTGTGGATATTTCTGTGACCTTCAAGTGGAGATGTTTCTTTAAAAAAAAAAAAAAACTCTAGCCAGCCATGGTGGTATACACCTGTTATCCCAGTACTTGGGAGGCTGAGACAGGAGGATCTCTGGTTTGAGGACAGTTTCGACAACATAGCAAGACTCTCAGCAACCTAGCGAGATCCTGTTTCAAATTTTTAAAAAAGGACTGGGTGTAGTTTAGAGGTAGAATACTCCTGGATTAAATCTCTAGTTACCAACCACCTCCCCCCCCCACCCCCGCACACACACACACACATAAACTCCCAAAGTAAAAACCATAGGAGAAAAAAATCTTGTTAATTTATCTATAACACAAAATTAAAGATTTACTCTAAAAAAAAATACCATAATCAAATTCAACAAGTGCATGATTAACAGGAAATGTTATTAACATCCCGGACCAAAGGAACTAGATCCAGGAAATCTTAGGTCCTAGAAAACACTAAGAAGAAGCTGGCCGTGGTGGTGCACACTTGTAACCCCAGCATTTGGGAGGCTGAGACCAGAGGATCTGGGTTCGCAGCCAGCCTCAGCTGCCTAGTGAGGCACTCTGCAACTTAGTGAGCCGGTTTCAAAATAAAGAATAAAAAATAGGACTGAGGGTATAGCTCAGCTCAGAGGTAGAATGCCCCTGAGTTCAATCCCCAGTACCGCAAAAAAAACCCAACAACAACAACAACAAAAAACACTAAGAAGAAGAGGGAAAGCAACAGAAAAATAGGCAAAATAAGTCAGGAGAACTTCTGATGGCCAACAAGTATACAAAGAGATACTCAACATGACTAGCAATCAGAGGAATGCAAATTAAAGCATCAATAGGAGATCACTTTATGGAAGGTTAGATACAATCAAGTATAACAAAGATGCACTGCTAGTGGATTGTAAACTGTTGGAGCCATTCTGCAGAACAATCAGTCCTGAGACAAACCAAGAATGCAATCTTGGCCCTGAGTATGTGCCCAAGAAAACACTAATGTGTAGATCACAAGAATGTGTCTTTATTATGGTGTGGGGGGTGACGTGCACATGCACACGCAACATGCATACATGAGCAAGAACTTAAAAACAGCCTGATGTTTGCTAATAAAGCAAGGATTTAGTTAAGCAAAAGCAAGAATGGGTCAGTAGTCAAATCACAAGGAGTAGAGGAGATTTACCTATAAGGACATGGTGGCTCACAAACCATATGACGGTAGTAGTGAGCCAACTGAATGATTAATGCTATTCCATTCTTCTGAGTTCCAAATAAAATCAAGGGCTGGCAACACAAAGACTCCTGTGGTCCTAAGATTTTTATACACATGGGGATCAATCTGAGATACCTGTTAAAAGGAAAAAATTGTGAATCCCCCCCCAACACCCAGAGATTCTGAACCTAAATTTTAAGCACGCACCCTAGATGATTTCTCCCAGAAGTAGACCATGGGCCACACTTGGAGACACCTTGCACTAAGTAAAAGCAAGCTCCCAGGAGAGTTATAGGAAATGAGAAGCAGGGGTGATGGCAGGGGAACATCTGCCTAGCACCAGCAGCAAGGAATTGACGTTGAAGCAGCTGGCCCTGTCAGCATCGGCTGCCTTTCTTCTCCCTGTTGATGAGCCCAACTCAGTGGGCTTGGCCTGGAGGGCTTCGGTTGATGGAAAGTGACAAGCGCCGTCTGGAGAGAGCGTCTGTGCCCAGGAAGCCACTGGAGGCATCTTCTTCCCCAGGATGCTGCTGGGTATTGTGCCTCGAGGGTCCTGAGCTTGACAGATCACCCTGACTCATAGTCAGTTTCCCTGGATTGGCTGTGGGTTTGGGGGAAGTGGGCTATGAAAACAGTGAGAGTGACACAGTGAGATGTTGTCAGATGCGAATGCTTGAGTCTGAGCTGATGCGAGAAGAAGGGCTGACCCGTCTCCCAGCAGATCCAGTGGGCTCTTTCAGGGTGCAGATGGCCCAGGATTGGAGCCACAGAATTCTGCCATCCCTTCAGTGTCTGCTTTGCCTTTGTCTCCCCTGGTCCCTGTTTGGTCTATGCTTCAACAGCTGGACCATTTTGTGGCATATTGTGCACCATGTGGAGGAGATTTTTAATAATGACTGCTATGACTGTAGGCAGATGGGACATGGTCTTGAGCTTGCCTTTAGGGATGTCTGATGGCGCATTCAGCCCTGCATCCCCGGCCACACATATCCACCTCCTTGTGAATGGAATACAACCATCCCAGTCAAGACCAGACTCTGGGCTCCCTTCTACCATTATTTATCCAGGCACTGTTCCTCTAATGTCCTGGAGCTCCAATGGGAGCCTGGATTCACTGTCCCCTTCCTAATATGCAGAATGGCCTGGTTTCCTAAGGACAAGGAGGGTTTTTCAGATTTATACAAACAGACCAAGCATATTTGTGGGTATCCAGGTAACAAACTCAGTTTGAAACTCTTTTTGACAGAATAATTCCTAGCCCCGGACAGAAATGCTAATGTGAACACAGACACTCCAAGGAACCAGCTACAGTGGAAAAGATTAAGAAATATTCCCAAATATAGCTTAGTCTCTCTCTCTTTCAACATCATGACTCTCCAACAGGCCTCTTTTTACAAATGTGAATATTTTCATGTTTAAAAAAATAGGAAAGAAGAAGGAGGAGGAGAAGAAATAAAAGGAAGAGGAGAATCCAGAGATACAGATATGTCAGCCTTATTAATAAACAGTAAATTTTTTCTCCCCTCTCCTTAGGAACTCAAAGTCAGCCGCTTGATGCTAATTGTGTGTGATGTATCAGCAAGGGTCTGCAAATCTGAGGATCCCCATGTGCTTCTCTAGGACTCTGTCTCCCTGCACCTACTTTAATGAGACCCAGGGCAGCTGCAGCTCCCATTGTGCAGAGCAGCCTGGGCAGGCTGAGAGAGCCATTCTTCTCTCTCAGTAATGTGTTTGCTTAAGCATGAACATTAGTGTCAGAAGCGCTTAGCGCAAAGCGCCCTTTTGGGGGTGAAGCGGTCATTGCCAAGTCTGTGCGTCTGGGAATTCGTTATGTCTATTCATCTTGGGCTTGGGGTTAGGTAAATCCTGTATTTTCTAATGTAGTTGTAAAGGTAGGAAATAAAAATAGCATTTATAAAATCATCTTTTTTGAAGGGGGGAGCGTGAGCCCAGCTGTGAAAATCTCAGTGTCTGGCATGGGGAATGTCTTCTTGAAGAACCACACAGTGTCTGCGTAAGTGGGACATATGCTCTTGCCCTCATCAGCCCTGTCTTCTGAAATGAGCAAAGTGAAAGTTATTTTACACCCAACCTTGCACAAAGCTAATGTGCCTAATTAGCGGAAGATTTGCTTATAGGATGGGAATAGGCTTTTAATCAGCACTGTTCCATCTTTCAGAGATGAGGACACATCCATGGGCAGACTGTGCGTTTTTTTCTTGTCTTTCTCACAGTAGCAAGGGATGTAAACCGAATTGATAACTCTCCTGCCCCTGTGCCAGTATGGCCAAAGACACTCATATCTGAAGCAGCTGGCCAAAGCCGAGTTGGGAACAACTAACTGAGCCACATGGGCCTGGACTCACAACCTTCCTATTAGTTCGTGGACACTGGCATAAGAAAGAGCTAAAGATAAGATACCTCTAGGAAGCCATCTTGCTTTATATTATACACACACACACACACACACACACACACACACACACACTTTAATTGGTGCATGGTAATTACACATCATAGTGAGATTCAAAATGATACAAACATGCATGCACGCATCTCTTGGCATACTTCCATCTCGCTTTATCTTTATCTTTTGGAGGGGTCATATATGGACATGGTACACATTAGTGTCCTTCCCTCTGCTGTCCCCCCTTTCCCAGTAGAGTATCCCTGGAGTCAGTGTCTCTTACCAGTTTCCTATAGAAAAGTCCACACGGTGGGAAAGGGAATAAGGGGGTAAGAATTTAAAAGCAATAATAAAACTGACTCCAGGCCACTGTTTATGATCATCAAGCATTGGCAAATTAAACAAGGTCAATGAGAGAATACTCCTCCCTGTAAGCACTAAACAACTGGAGCAATTGTGGTTGCTTAACACAGGTGGATTCAGACACAGGTGTTCTTTTGCAAAGTAAGTTTGTGAGAGGTTGCAATCATCCAAGCTCCCTCCTCAGTACATTTTGTGTTTCCAGCCCTGGGGAGGCTACTACACACCCATGCATTTATACAGATTCAAAATCAGCAAGGATAGCACAGTGATTGTCTAGACAAAGAAACAGAGAGCCGGGCATGGTGGCGCAGGCTTGTAATTCCAGCATTTGGGAGGCTGAGACCGGAGGATCCGGGTTCACAGCCAGCCTCAGCTACCTAGTGAGGCACTCTGCAACTTAGTGAGACTCGGTTTCAAAATAAAGAATAAAAAAATAGGGTTGGGGGTGTAGCTAGGAGGTAGAATGCCCCTGAGTTCAATCCCCAGTACCGCAAAAAAAAAAAAAAAAGAAACAGAGCATGAGTTATTTCATTTCTATTTGACCATGGGGGTTTCTTGGTGTGGTTAAAATTTAAAACAATGAAACAGATTGCAAACTGCATGGTGTGATATTTCTGTTTGTTGTGTGCCAATGTGGGTTCATATATGAAATAGTTCACTGAACTTGAATATCTTTAAAATTAAATTTTATTCCTTCTGAAAATTGTTCAAATTTTAAAAACTAAAGGGCCTGAGAGTGAGTGGCTCCTTCCGTTTTGTGCCTCTTCCTACTCCTGGCTGAGCCTACTACTACAGAAGCCAAAAAAAGCACATATGTTTGCTTTCTCTGAGCTGCAGCAGTGAGAGCTCTGGCATGTGGACCTATGCTTGGCCTACCAGAGACAGCAGAATTCCACATGGAATTGTGAATCTGGAATAAGTGACTCAAAGATATGAGGATATTTTGGAATGCATTTTTGCAGGAGTGTTCTGGTGCCAGGAGTGGTGTCTGATGCCCAGCAGCAGAAATGTTTAAGCAGATCCTTCCAGTATCAAAATTCGGTCTGTAAGTCTAGCTACCTTGGCTTCTGTTAGTTTATCAAGCCTGATTCTCTGGGCTTGCATTTGATTCTTTGAGCTCCCTCGTATCCTTCCACAGAATTTTTTCTCTGCTTAAGCTAACTAGAATTTGTGTCTATTATTTGCAATCAAGAACTCTTGCTGGTATTCCTGATTCAGAGGAATACTTTGATGATAAACTTTGAAGCCATGGTAATTCCGTGACATAGAAAAATAAGAGCCCTAGAAATGTAGTTCATTGGCCTTACTAGAAATGTCAAAGCATATCTTTATAACTTGTCAAAGTGTGTCTCATATACTAACCTGTCCCTGACGACCCTTAGCAGGCCCAGCAAGACAAAAACCAGATGATCTCTTTGATTAAAAAGATTTTCATATATATTAGATATGACTCAATTTAAAACAAATTAACAGGCAAAAGCCAATTTAAAAACCTCTAGTAAGAGTTGTAATTAAGGCCAAAAAAATCAGAAATAATAGAGAAAACAGAAGGTAGCTCATCAATAAAAGTGAAAGCAAGTTAAAACTATCTCATCCAAACATTTATTTTTTTTAATTGCTTGCTCTGAAAGCTCTTGGATCCAAGGAATAGGAAGCTCATCAACATGCTGCAGATAAACATTAGTTCTATCACATACTATAAGAATGAGTAACATTCAGTGTAAGAATTCAATGCAAACTCTACTAATTTCCAAAATAGTCCTTTCTGGTCCCAATCTGGGGGAGATTAAGAATGTTTATATAACACCCCTTAATACAGTGCCTGGCACTTAGTACAGCACTGAGTAATTTCCCTTTACTTAGTCTTCAGTAAGAACCTGCTAAGGACCAAGGACTATTTCAGGCACTGGAATGCTACTCAGATTTTCACTGTTTTTGTCATCCTTTGGTTGCTTTGCTAAGAGGTAATGAGATGGTATTTCTAAATACTAAGATGATCAGCTACCAGTACCAACTTTCTCAACCTGTCTCCTACTTGCTCTTTCCTCCTACCCTAACTCTCTCTCTCTCTCTCTCTCTCTCTCTCTCTCTCTCTCTCTCTCTCTCTCTCAGCTCTGACTCGGACGTAGTGCAGCTTAGGAAAGGAAACTTCAGGATCATCCCCACCAAAGCACCTGCTCTGCAAAGTGGCCTCCACCATTCTGACACAGTGAGGTCTGTACACTCTAGGTCTTCAGAACAATATGTGTGCTTGCTTTACTGTGTGTACCACTGAGCAATTAAGTACGTAATCACCATGCAGTTACTGCCTGTCTTGCCCCCAGACTCCATCAGGATGGGAGTCCATACTGTCTCTCTCATGTCTGTAGCCTAGCACTTAGTGTAACACCTGGTACTCAAAATACATTTCTTGAATAAATGGAAAATAGCTCTGGAAAACCCACATCTTTTATAGGACCTTCTGGGATTCAGTCTCTTCATACCCCTCCACCAGGTAAACTCTCCTCCAAACTCTAAAAATGTCATAAGGTCTACATGTGCTTAATAAATGTAATTCAGGTATCAACACAAGGTCCATTACAGAGGCCTAGATAAAAAAGTCAACCCAAACAGATTAATATTTTGGTACTTTAACAGATACTGTTTAAATATTTAAAGGAGAAACAGAAGTGACTGCTAGGGAGAGCTTTGTCTCTCCTTTTTTGTCCTTTATAGTCAGCTCAGGTCCCAAACTGGCACATCCAATCACAAAAAATACTAGAGTTCACTGAATCCACTACTTTTAGAGGGTAGCTAGTTTTTATTGTTGGTAGTGGTGGTGGTAGTGGTGGTGGTGGTGGTGATGTGTGTGTGTGTGTGTGTGTGTGTGTGTGTGTGTGTGTGTGTGTTGCTGAGGATTGAACCTAGGGATGTTCTACCTCTGAGCTAAACCCCTAGACTCCCTTAAAAAACAAACAAACAAACAAAAAAAACACCTTTTGAAACAGGGTCTCACTAAGTTGCTAAGGGCCTTGCAAAGTTGTTCAGACTGGCCTTGAACCTACAATACTCCTGTCTCAGCCTCCCAAATACTAGGATTATAGACTACTACACCCAGCTACCATAACCTGTTCTTTGAGCATTCTCTTTTGGAGTCTAATTGCCCCAGCCCAAGCAATTACTAAATTATCCCTTCTAAAACACACACACACACACACACACACACACACACACACACACACATGCCCCTCCCTGAGCAGGCTCCTGGTGAACACAATTTCCATTATCTTTTTTATATTTTCAAAAATGTTTCAAGACCCATTTTAGAATGATACCTTATTATATGTCCATCTGGCTCACCCTTTAATTTGGCTCTGGGTTCACTATACTGGGTTGTTGGGGTTCATAATAAAAAATGTTCATGTTAGTTAAATATGTTGTTGACCCATCCAAAAGTCTCAATCTTGGGAAGAAAAAGAATGCAAGATAAGAAAAAAAAATCTGTATGCTTTAAAATGTTCACAGCAGTGTCTTTGGGAGGAGTACTGAGAGATTACTGGATCATTAAGGATTCCATCAGAGACCATGTATATGAAGAGGGTGTGTTGTTGTTTTTGCAAGGAATTGGCGTATGTGGTTGTAGGAGCTGTCGAGGTAAGACAAAATCTGTAGGATAGAATATCAGGAAGGACTCTATCTGGGTTCCAGCCTGAGGCACCATCCAAGGCAAAATTTCTTCTTCTTCAGAAAATTTTTAGCTTAAGGTTTTTCAACTGATTGAATCAAGTCAACCCAGATTATCCATAATTGCCTTTCCATAAAGTTAGTTGATTGTAGATGTTTATCACATCTATTAAATACCTTCCCAACAACAGCTAAATTAGTATTTGATTGAACAACTGGGTACCAGTCAGCTAGCCAAATTAACACATAAAGATTTTTTTTCCTGTTATAAAATCAATGATAGGGAAATAGAACAACAACAAAAATGCCTAGAATTCTATCACTTAAAGACAACTGCTGTTAACACTTTTCTGTGTTTTAATTCGTGCCTTCTAGGTGTTTTTTTTTTTTTCCTTAGCAATTTATAATAGCAGAAAAAGAGAAATGAACTAAATGTTTAGCAATGAAGGAATGGTTATAGGAATTATGTTATATACATATAAGGTGAAATTAAGTAGCCTTTAAAAGGTTGTCATTAGCAGGGCATGATAGTGCCTGCCTGTAATCCCAGTACTTGGGAGGCTGGGACAGGAGGATCACAAGTTTGTGGTCAGCCTCAGCAATTTAGGAGGCCCTCCACAACTTAGTGAGACACTGTTTCAAAATAAAGAATAAAATAAGTCTGGGGGTGGAGCTGCCCCTGGGTTCAATTCCCCAGTACCACATACACACATACACACACACACACACACATACACACACACACACACACACACGTTAGGAGTCTAATTGCTGTGGGAACATGAAATAGAAGGAAGAAATATCAACTGATCATTTCATGTGTCCTTGACCAGCACCTGAGACTGCTGCCAATACCCATGGTATTGCCTGAGGGCTTTCTCTGTCCTCTGTGGGTCATTCTGCCCCAGTGAGGACAAAGTAAAGTTACTAGAGAATGAATATCCTGGGAGCAACCCTCCACCGATGGCTGGGGAGGTGGCTGGGTTTATACTGATCCCTCAGGTGAGGCATCCTGAAGTAGGTGTTCCACCCTGGCTCCCAGGCACTCAGTTAGACTGAACTCCAGCGCCCAACGTAACCACTGCTCCCCTTCACCTACCTGGCTGCCTCCCCCTCCCTGCCTCACTTTCCCAGTCTTCTATCAGCGTTTCCTTCTTCACCTAAATAAACAACTGGCCTTGACTTGCCTTGGTTCTGGGGCACACATCCTTAACAGGCATGATATAGTCCCTGGGGGACAAAAATTGGTTACATAGGGGTAAAAAAAAAAAAAAAAAAAGTTCTTTTCATATATATAAAGTACAAACACACAGTATACAAATTTACAATACAGCTGAGAGATTAAAAATTCATGAGGGGCTGCGCATGGTGTCACACACCTCAGTTATGTGATATGAAAAATACAAATGAAATACTATTAAAAAAAAAAACAAAACAGAAAGACAAGCCCATTGTGGTGACCCACACCTGGAATCCAAGTACTTGGGAGGCTGAGACTGGAGGATTGCAGGTTCGAGAACAGCCTCAGCAACTAAGCGAGATTCCCAGCAATCTAGCGAGATCTGTTTCAAAACAAAAAATAAAAAGGGCTGAGGATGTAGCTCAAGGTAGAATGCTTCTGGGTTCAATCCCCAGTACAAAAACAAACAAATGAAACAGAAAAGAAGACATGGTCTGATCTACCAGGTGTGTCTAAGGCAGAAACAGACCTCTATATCAGCATGTTGGTTGCTGCTATGCATACTCAGAGTCTATTTGAGACTCTCTGAGTCCCCCTCTCCATGCCCCTTTCCTGATAATCTGGGTAGAAACATTTTAAATTAAGATCTCGAATCAGATTTCTTCTTTATTTACAGTGAAGAAAAAAAAGAAAGACAAAAAGCATTAAACATAGCCATGAAAACCCATGAAAGGTACACAGAAACTGTAAAGAGAGTCAGGAGCTCTGGAGAATGGAAAAAGTGGTCAGAAAACTGGCTGGTGGGGAAAGAAGGGGCCCCTGTCAGGCACAGGCTGGTGGAAAGATATCCAGGATCCACCTGAATCTGTACTTTCACGGCAAGGGCGGGAGTCAAGAACAGGCGATGTGAAGCTTTGAGGTCAGGCTATATTTAGTCTGGACTCCAGAGTGTAATGGCTGCCCTGGGAGTGCTCAGAGGTCATGGGTAGAAAGGACTATTACTGCGAAAGGCTGAGTGCCATGAAGGGCACGGGGGTGTCGAGGAACCGACAGCGCAGGTACAGTCAACCACGGGTGCTTCAGGTGCTTCGGCAGTCAAAACAATGGGATCAAGTCAGTTCTGCATCACTGCTTACCAGCACAATGCTCCAAATTCTTGAAACTGGCCCAAGGAAGTCTTTCTTCTATGGTATTTATAAAAATGCAAGTTAAAGTGCTCTGTTGTCATATCTTATTTTAAGATAAGACAAAAGGTTGATAAATGCCATTGTTCTTGCTTTGCTCCCAGGCAGAAAGGAAGCCCAGAGCTCTAACTCAGGCCAGACTGACCTCGGGAGCCCAGCTGGGAACAGGGCTGGACTGGCTGGGAGAGAGGGGACAGAAGATGGAACTGGTAAGCCCCAGTTGTCCACACAAAGATTCTCTCCTATGTGGTGAGTTTAGGTAGCAGCAAACTAGACAGATGCTCAAGGTCCCCGCATTACCTCTGATTCAGCAAGCTTTACTGTCTTATGTAAGTGCATAAGAAACTTTCTCCTCATAAACTGGCCCTTGGAGAAGCTTGTAAAGCTTTCGCACACAAGGTAAAATTCCACTCTGGCCTAAGCACACCATTTGCTCAGAGTCACAACAACTTTCAGCATGTCTAGAAAATGCTTTCAGACATTAATGATCTAAACTGCTTCCCACCTAAAGATGAAACCAAAGATCTCATTTGAAGATAGACAGTATTAGTAATAGAGATACCTAATCTTCATTGACCATTTACTAAGTACTACTTTCCATTAATTATATTATTTAATTGTATTCTGACAACAACCCATTTTACAAATGGGAAAGTTGGTGTTCAGCTCAAGTAATTTGCCCCAAGGCCACATAGCTCATAGATGGGATAGTCTGAAGTAATTAGCTCCAGGGACTATCCACTAAACATTCACACCAAGAAATAAAACAATGGTTTTATTATAGGCATGACAGCTGATCACTCATAAAGGAAGGCAGGTAAAGATAGCAGGGGAGACCTTTGGCCACAGAGATGTCTCCAGTGTGTATTAGAGATGGGAGAGTTCAGGAGACCAACCTGTAGCAGCAGGGCATTTACCATATTTATCTAAATACCTCCGAGTACTGGAACTTCCTCTCAGAGAGTGCCATGTGTCTGAAGAGAGTACACAGAATGCTGTGACTTTACCACATTCTCAGAAATGTCCTCAGGTCACTTTCCATTTATAGAGGGTTGTAGCATTATAAAAGGAGCTCCCTCCTCCTGCCAGAGACTCCTCTATCCTCATCTCTGGTTTCCAATTTCAAAAATCTCCTGCAAGCTGGTAATCTCCTGTAATCTCGGGGATTACAGGCATGCACCACCACGAGGAGGCTGAGACAGGAGGATCGCAGGTTTGTGGCCAGCCTCAGCAATTTAGTGATGCCCTATTTCAAAATAAAAAGTAAAACTGGGCTGCGTGTGTAGTTTACAGGTCGATTGCTCCTGGGTCCAATCCCCAGAACCACACCCAGACAGTTTCAAGCACTGCTGCCCCCTCGGCTACCTGAGGAACTTCACTGCCTCTGTCTCTCTTTCTCTACTCGTCTCCAGGATGACTGCCTTCAAGTCTCTCCCAGGGGCCTCATGCCATCCTTTATCAAGAGGTCACATCTCCTCCTCATTTCTCTTGAATCCGCCCAGGCCTTTATGACTTTCGTGACTAATAGAAAGCAGCAGAGGCGACATTCTCTGGCTTTCAAATCTAGGTCAAAAAACCCCTTGCCCCCTTGCTGCTTCTATCCGGTCTCTTGGAAGTGAGTTGTGATGCACTAGGTGTGATTCTGCTGTGCTCATATGGTCACCCAGTTACCACATGAGCAGCTGAAGCAGCTGTCTTGGAAGTGGGACCTGGAGTTTCAGTCACAATGCTGTCACCACAGGGATCTAAGCCAGGCTACCTAGTGCAGTCCTTCTTAGATTTCTGAACCAGAAAATCATGAGGCAAAATAAAATGGCTTTTTAAAACCATTCAGTCTGGGGACCATTTTCTAATGTCACAATAGTTAAAGTAATACAAACATTTAAACTTTCTCAAATCTCTCTTAGCTTAAGAAATGACAATAAGAAACAAATACAACTGCTACCTGCTTCTCTAGCTGCCACTCAGTCTCTTTCCTTTGTTCACACCTAAACTTCTTGGGTGGTCTTCAACAGATTCCTCTGCCTTCTAGCCTCCCACTCATTGCTCCATCCATTTATTTATTTATTTATTTACTTATTTATTTATTTATTTATGGTGGTACTGGAGATTGAACCCAGGGTTGTTCTGTCTTTGAGTCATACCCCTAACCCCATTTTAAAAATAATTTTGAAAGAGGATCTTGCTAAGTTGCTAAGGCTGGCCTTGAACCTGTGATCCTTCTGTTTCAGCTTCCCAAATTCTGGGATTACAGGTGTGTGCCACCACGCCTGGCTTCCATCCCCTTTAACCAACCTTTAGGCCTTTTCTGGAATTGCAAGCAACCCATCAGCCTTCTTATTGCTAAAACCCTTTTGTCCTTATCATCTTTGGCCTCCTTGTAGTTTCCAGCATTTGTCTATTTCCCTTGGAAATACCCCAGCCCTTGGACTTCTTCTTTCCCTCTAATCCTGCCTTCTTCATCTGATGGCATCTGAAAGAGATCAGGTGCTCTAGGATTCTGCTTTTAAGTTTCTTCTCATGCTCCATACTTTACTTTATTGTAACATGTGCCTTACAGATGATAATGGGTCAACTAAATCTAGAGAAACTGTAGAAATCTACAGATGATAATGGGTCAACTAAATCTAGAGGGAATCAGAAGGTAAAGTTTAAGTATTTAAAAAACTGAGATATCACAGTAGTCAACCCACATGTCCAAAGGTGAATGAATGGATAAACAAAATGTAAATACAGACTATGGAGTATTATCCAGCCTTAAGAAGGAAGGAAATTCTATCACATTCTTACAACACAGCTGAACCTTGAAGATATTATGTGAAGATAAACAAGACAGTCACAAAAAAGACAAATACTATATGATTCCACTTATCTAAAAGTAGTCAAATTCATAGAAACATCAAGTTGAATGGCAGTTATCAGAGAGGAGGGGGAAAGGCAGTTGTTTAATAGGTGTAGAGTTTCAGTTCAGCAAGATGAAAAAGTTGGAGATCTGTTTCACAATGTGAATATACTTAACATTATAAAACTGTACACTAAAAATGGTTAAAATTTTAGATTTTATGATCTTACCCTAGTAAAAATACAAGAGATAACCCTTTAAGATATTAACCAGTCATATATTAGTATTTTAAAATATACTTTATTTTTAAAATGTCAATAAATACCCAGTTCTTTAAGTCAGGGATAAAACAATGTCCCATGGAGGGATAGTCTAATGGATAACACAGACTCCATTTTTTAATATAAAACTATAATCTTGGCATGCTCTCACTTGAAGAATGTGACATCCTTGTTTATATACTCCATAGACTCATAGGGCTGGAGAGATGTAAAGACCATCTAGTTCTACTCTAGTGTGGCTCACAAAATCCATCAGAATTACCTAGTCT